>ML787555.1:307158-317542 GCA_009831015.1 Picea engelmannii | reverse complement strand
TGTACAATTGAACGATTTGGGAGGAACAAAACTCAAGGGAATGATCAATGGGAGTTGACTGAAACTGTATAGGGACAGTCAACCTCCTAGCACTTAAAAAAAAGAAAAAAAGAAAAGAAGAATACTGCGCCAGACAACAAAAGAAGGTGCGCAATAATAGGGGGGTTACCACACCAAAATCCAAAATATAAAATGTAGTTAAAATAGAATTAGCATGATGAAAATAAAATTTCCACGCACACTGGTGAAACAACATATCACTCACTTGGAAAACCTAGTGCGCCACAAAAAGGACCAACAGTTAGAAAAAGGCAGAAATTGGAAAAATGGTGGTTACGGAAAAAAGGCACCAACTGGTGGCATCAATAAAAATTGAATGACAAGAAATTTTGAAGCAAGGTCACATTAATCATGCCAACTGGCGATGTCAAGGGAATTTAAGGTCATGTATGTGGGAAGCACCAATTCATTTAAATCACATCTCGGGTAAATTCTCAGAGACGTTTCACGACACTTGCTATATAAGGAATGCACACGGGAAACATAAGGGTTATTGTGAATTTGTTAAATCACATAGCGAGAGAGTATATGGAGCATAGAGTGAGTTAGCAAGAGATATAGAGTGAACTAGCTCGAAAAAAATCAATCTTAACCACCATGGCACCACCCAAGCTAGGTGCAACGATCCAGGCCTGCAAAAGACCTCGAAGCCATCATAGAGCACCACAAAATCCACAGGGAATGGAATAGGAACCCACATAGACTTCCAAATTCATCAACTTGGATGAAATTTCCTCACCTAATATGGAACCAATGAGCCCCATAACCATGGTGGAAGAAACCCAACAAACAACAAAAGTTGGCATGGACATTGATATGTTGGAAATGGGATAGGGCCAGCAGGCCAAGGAAGAAGATAATCCTTCACTCCCTGAACAAGCTTAAGATTCCCCGAGGGAAATTGGGACAACCCCAAACTAGATAGAAGCGATCGCGCCAAGATGGTCACACACAACAGATCTGGAGCAACAACAGGAGGAGATAGTATAATATGTTACCATTCGGCTAGAGGCATCTGCCGATGACAAATAAATAGATGCTAGAACCTTGATTCAACCACCACAGTGAAAGGAAAAACAACCCATAGCAATAGCATCATGCAGAAAAGATGAAAAAACCATTGTCTTGCTGTGCATTCCAGAAGGGGTGCAGACCACACCTAACCTTTTCAGATGCATGGAAAAACTATGGTACTCGGACCACGATGTGGTCGACATGGACAATCTCCCCGAACTTGCAATATAGGTATACCTTGATAGCGTGGGTAGAGGACACTTTGACGATCCAATTTTGCAACCAAAATAGTGGGAAGTTGGATTGGCCAACACCGAAATTCTAAACCTGTTAGATATCACACATTTTGGAAGGGGTCACGATGTAAACAACTGCGTTAAGCATCTAATGGAAGTCACCCATGAAGGGTATCTATGGGTGTAAGAGCCTATCTCTATAGAAGTGGAGTCATTTCCTATATTATAGGTCTTCCATCTTGATGGGAGAATCTCGCACAGTACCTCGACAACAAGACAAAAGAGAAGGAATTGGCGGAGGAGATGAAAAGGACATATGGCATAGAGAGAGGGTCATGTGGAATAATTATCAAGCGCATAAGAAATGCAGCAATGAGGCTAGCCACCAAACTCATGGCTTACAAGTTTCTCAAGAAGCGTCTCAAGGAGGAAGTCCCTTCCAGGCTTGTTGCGGCTGCAACACAGTGTGCGAAGGGAATTATGCTCAGTTGGACATCGTACTTGTTAAACATATTTCTTGAGGATTGTAGAGACATGCAGGATCTGGGGATAGAGTTTCATTACTCTTTTCTAATCATCTTAATCTCCTTGATCTGATGGAGGGAGCCCCATTACACATACTTTTGTGAGTGGGCCAATCTTTTCTATGTAGTGTGGTACACATCGTTGGGGAGCACTTCGGGCCCCAAATTCAGAAGTACAAATGCAAGCATGTTCGTAGGGTACTACAACGACCTCCAAGAAAGCATTGGAAATACTTTGCAAATTACTCCATCAGTTCTCGTACAATACCGGGGCATTTCCAACTTCAAAGCTACCAGGCACACCGTATGGATCCAAGCATGAAGGGATCCTGAGAAGGAATGGCTACAACTGCGATATTGCATCAAGGAAGAAGATGTAGATATGAAAATCAAGGATTGACACGATGACTGGATAGTTCTAGTTCTGAATTAAAAGATTCTAACAGGTAAGGATATTGATGCAGGGAAGGACTAGACACTTGTCAGAGATAAATATGCTCCTAATAAGACAAATCCAAGTCATAAGTTGGCACATCAAAATAAGGGGGGGGTGCCAAAGAAAGGTACCTAGGCCGGGACAAAGGTCACCACCCAAGAACTGAAAGAACAATAAAAAGGGGATAATATAGCACAAGGAACCACATCGAGTGCTACCCCATAGGAACAAGGCCATACCAAGAGGTTGATCATACACACTAGGCATGTGTGCAAAAAGGCCAAGGTGCAGAAGAAGCCCCCAGAGTATACAATCACTAAGGACGACACGTTCCTCATGGTCGAAAGAGTCCAAGACCGAGCAGCAGAGGAGTTTGAAGAAACCCAACACCATAGGGACCAAATTTAGGATGATCTGGATGACTTAAGGCAGGTCCTAGAGCAGATTAGAGAAGTGGAAAGGGTGTGCAAAGGAACATAGTCATTCCCCACAACATCAGAAGCAAGAGCCAAGGATGCGTTGAGAGAACATGAGATGATTCAGACGATAGCATAGGCGAGCCCAACCTTCCACATTAAACCCATCATGTTGCGTATGGATGCGAATGTAGGCCAAACACCCCTGAACGATCTAGCAAAGATACAATTGGTAATGGGGAGGATACCAACCAAGGCACTATACAAACTAAAAGTTAGTTTCACGTAGGAGGTGCAATCATGTGTATGAAGAAAAGAAACAGAGTAGTGGCACACAAAGGACAACAAAGAGGAGTTGGAGTTGGTTCTCGAGAAAGTCAATCTCGAGACCAAAGATGAGCAATATCGCGCGGATAGGCTCAAGTATGGATTGGTTGTAGCCTATTAAAAAATTCCAAAGAGCACATAAATAGCAGAGCCTATGACAACGCAGAAAATTGATCATATTGTGCAAACAATTGATCAATACAGGCAGGAGATCGAGAACCTCCGAGAAGAACTGATTCCTACCACTCCTCCGAAGGTGAAGGAACAAAGGAAGCAAGAAGCAGCCAGACAGATGGATGAAATGGAGTGACAAGTCAACACAGTTGTCGACTTGTTTGATAGGGAAGTGCAACTATGGAAAAGTGTAGAATAAGATCACCAGGTCCAGCACTGGGACCAGGAAGAGGAAAAGATAAGCGTAGTCATATAGGACCTCAAGCATAGGCAGAAAATGATGAAGATCACTGATCACCTCAAATGAATGAAATACATGAAGAAGCTGCAAGCAGAGCTAGAAGTTGCGCAGACATAGAAGAAGGATCGACAAGATCATATGGAACCTCTCCAAGATCTAGCAGTGGAGGTCATTGCGCAGGTAGAGGAGGCAAAGAAGAAAATAGTCCAAACACAGGTAGAGTGCGCATAAATGATCAATGAAGAGATCACAATGCAAGTGTTAGATGTGCTCAAAGAAAAGACTGTGCAAGCTCAAACACAAGGAAGGGAACTCACAGACAAGTTCCACACTCTCGCAGGAGTTGTTGAAGAAGTGTGCAAAGCATAGGTGGCTCGAGTCAAGCCACATGTTAGTGTTGGGGGCCTATTGGATGTAGAACCATTTTGGGTAAAAGGATATTTTTGGGGAGATAAAAATGAAGTGAAGAAAGGACAACTAGAAGGAAAAGAAGCATGTGCAAGGGAAGCATGCGAGGAACGCATGAAAAGGAGACCTAATTACGTTATGGTTAGGATTTTTGCAATGTATTGTAATGGATGATGAGCCAAGAATATATATAAGTAGCACTAGGAGGTCTAAGCGAGGGGGGATAGACTGGAAAAAGAGAGAGCGAGGGGACCGAGAGAGGGTCTAGAAGTTATAAGATTTTTAAGGACTACAACATTTTGTAAGCTGGTGATCTAGAGAAGCATTGAAAAACTCGATCCTGAGGGTTAGATCGCAGCATGAGGAGCCCAGTTTGATCTAGTCAGCCTCACAGGGATTGGGAATCCTGTTGAGATTGTAATATTCAATATTGTAAACATGTGCAGCGTGACATATTTTTGAGACATAATAAAGAGATTGAGAGCCAGATCTTTGTGGACGTATCCCATGAAGGGGTGAACTACAGTAACACTTGTGTTATGTGATTGAATGTATGCATCTCTATTGTTGTTAAGAATTGAATGCTATATGAATGAATGAAGAAACTAGTTATATCTGATACTCTACATGCATGAATAAGAATGATTGTTTTAATCAATAGGTTAGACTAAATAAATAAAGATCACAATATGCAACCATAGATATCCACTCATTCCCATGCTGTAAGCACCTAAGTATTCCAGCCACCCATAGAGATATCTTCGGTGAGACTATGAATTACACCCCATGTGTTGCGTTTCCTTCTGGTTTACCCGAGGGGGGGGGTGATAATTTTAGAGGGATTTTGTTGGAAGCTTGTTAAATATGAACCGAGATCAACTGATGATAGTAAGGTAATATGAGAGTAGATAACTAATAAAGTAGAATAAAAAACCAACAAGGAGGTTTCAGAGGTCACAAAAGAGGAGGATTCAGTCGAGGAAGAGGACCTAATATATGTTATAATTGTAATCATCCTAGACACTTGGTGCAGTACTGGTTGAACCCCTGCATGACGTGTACTTATTACAGAGAACTAGACCATGCAATGAAGGATTATCCACAATTGATTGTGAAATGGAAAGAAAATAGGAACACAAATGTACATATTATATAATTTGAGGAGTGTGAAGAACAACCAAAAGTAGAAGCAGTTACGCATGGAGGGATGAAAACCAGAGTTGATGTGATGAATTAAGGGAATAGAATCCACCAATGGGTAAGGAAAGAAACAGAGCCTACTCCATTATTTTATCCTAGAAAAGAGAAAGAGACCTACCATCACACAAGGAAAGAATTGGTTGGAGCAGAATGGATAGCCTTTAGTTTGACTGCACCACCTTTGTATGATAGACCAACATTATATGATATGCCTCTATTCTATGACCATTTGGAGAAACCAACTAAAAAGGTAAGTACTTTGAAAATATTTTTAAGAAGTTTCTTAGAATTAATGAAGGATGAGTCTTATTTGAGTATTTTGCATGGAATCATTGACCATTGTGAACAAGATAAAGAGCTACCTATCACACAACAAGCAATTAATCAGGTGCAATGCAAGAAGAGAACAAATAGGGAATTTGGGCTTAATGTGCAGATCGAGGATTACGACATGGACAATATAAGTCTAGATCTAGGGTCTAATGTGAATGTCACCCCGAGGAAGACTTGGGAGATGATTGTATAGTTGAAGCTGATTTGGTCACTTATCTAGTTGATACTAGTGAACCAACATAAGATTGTTCTAGTTGGAAAGATGACAGAAGTAAGTTTCAATATTGATGGAGTGCGCAGTGTGGTATACTTTGAAGTGATCAAAATAGTATATGGAAGTATACCTTATCTAGAACTATGGGGAATTAATTGGGAATTCAAAAATTAGACTATCATTGATCTAAAGAAGAGACAAATGGCATTTGAAGTAGAAGACTTGAAGGTTAATTCACCATCAGATCCCATTGAAGGAAGAATATTTGTAGAACTAGCAAAGAGAAAATAACTTGATAATTTGTATAATATGTCTACGTGGTTGGATTATTTTGTGAATCCTATAGTTGAGGGTGTACTCAGTTGGAGGAGTACTAGTTCATGTGCATAAGACTCATAAGAGGCTCTGCAAAATCGAGAACGAAGAATTCATGAAGTATCGATAAGGAAATGTTCTCAGATTACCTACGCATTATGATGGATTGGAACTGAGATATGCGAACCTCCAAGGTATGATGGACTAACTAATGTAGCTTATTTTATAAGAGAATTTGAATTGTAAATATCATATCATGGAACATTATTAGCATTAGATGGTGTGCTGAAAGAAAGTCCATCTAGATGGTGGGATACACATAAGGATGGGATAAAAGATTGGCAACAGTGCATAAGATTACTACAAGTTAGGTTCAGGATAGAGAATGAAAGTGTGATACAGAAGTATGATGTATTAATTTACTCTAAAAAACATATTACAATATGTAATATGACATGGAGATCAATATTGAAGAAAGAGTGGACGCATTTATTTGTACATACTCTGGGCACAATTCCGAAGAATTGGTACATATAAATAGAAGTGCGTAGAGACACGGGATAATGGGAAGAGTTGACCAGGAACTTTAAGGTAACGTTCAGTTTTTAAAATAATGATCCTTTGTTTTATTTAGCCTTGCAGGTGATCAAGAATAAGATTTTTGAATCAGAAGACTTGTTAGGATTAGTACCTTTGTATAGTGTACCTAGATTTTATGTGACAGTTGAGGAGGTTTTGTACTGTTATAATGTTGTTGAAGTAGACCTAGAGGATGAAGACCCCAATAAATTTCATATACCTAAACCATAAGGAGAGCGCATTGTAGAGGGACCATATATTGAATTTGCAGTGTACACCAAGCCTTTGAAAACAAAAAAAGTGAAAATTGGTATAGAAGATAATCCCAATTTAGAGCACATAGGAGACTATTGGAGTGATGATACAATCGAGAAGATTGCCAACATACTACGTGAATGCCAGGATCTATTTCCAACTATGTTCTCATAGATGAAAGGGATTGTTGGAGAGTTAGGAGAGATGAATATCCCCTTGAAGAAAGATTCCAAACTCGTGAGATAGATACCATATAGAATGAACCAGGCATATAATCATAAGGTAAAATAAAAGATAGACAATATGTTAGAATCTGGAATTATAGAACATGTTGAAGAATCAGAGTGGATCATTCCAATGGTAATTCAAGACAAGAAGACGGGAGGAATCAAGATATGTTTAGATATGAGAAAGTTGAATGATTCTTGTTTAGACGACCTGTTTCCCACCCAATTTATAGATGAAGTGTTGGAGAATGTATGGGGTCAGGAGGCTTACTCTTTCACAGATGGATTCTTACGACACCACTAGATCAATATTGTGCAAGAAGACATATATAAGACCACCTTTACGACATAATGGGGTTGTTACCAATACACAATTATTCCATTTGGGTTGAATAATCTAGGGAATAGAATCCACCAGTCGGTACAGAAAGAAACATAACCTACTCCATTATTTGATCCTAGAAAAGAGAAAGAGACCTACCATCAAGCAAAGAAAGAATTGGTTGGATCAGAATGGATAGCCTCGACCTCTACTGCACCACCTTTGTATGATACACCAATAGTATATAATATGCCTAATTTTATGACCATTTGGATAAACCAACTAAAAAGGTAAGTAATTTGAAAATAGTTTTAAGAAGTTTCTTAAAATTAATGAAGGATGAGTCTTATTTGAGTATTTTGCATGGAATGATTGACCATTGTGCACAAGATAAAGAGATACCTATCGTACAATGAGAAATTAATCAGGTGCAATCCAAGAAGAGAAAAAATAGGGAGTTCAAGCTTAATGCACAGATCGAGGATTATGACATGGACAATATAATTTTGGATCTAGGGTCTGATGTGAATGTCACCCCGAGGAAGACTTGGGATATGATGGGATAGTCGAAGTTGATTTGGTAACTTATCTAGTTGAGAATAGTGAACCAATATAATATTGTTCCAATTTGAAGGATGATAGGAGTAAGTGTCAATATTGATGGAGTGTGTAGTGTGGTAGACTTTGAAGTGATCGAAATAGTAGATGGAAGTACACCTTATCTAGAACTATTGGGAATTAATTGGGAATTCAAAAATTAGACTATCATTGATATAAAGAAGAGAAAAATAGTATTTGAAGTAAAATATTGGAAGGTTATTGCACCATCAGATTCCACTAAAGGAAGAATATTTGTAGAACCAACAAAGAGAAACTAACTTGATAATCTCTGTAATATGTCTATGTGGTTAAATGATTTTGTGAATCCTATAGTTGAGGGTGTACTCAGTTGGAGGAGTATTATTTCTTTTGCATTAGACTCAGAAGAGGATTTGGAAAATCGGGAATGAAGAATGCATGAAGTATCGACAAGGAAATGTTCTCGGATTACATGTGCATTATGATGAATTGGAACTGAGATATGTGAACCTCCAATATATGATGGACTAACTGATGTAGCTTCTTTTATAAGAGAATTTGAATTGTAAATATCATATCAAAAAAAATTATTAGCATTTAAGATGTTGCATTGAAAGAAACTCTAGTTAGACGGTGGGCTACCCATAAGGATGGGATAATATATTGGAAACAATGTATATTATTACTACAATTCAGGTTTGGAACAAAGAATGAAAGTGTCATACATAAGTATGATGGATTAAGTTTCCCTACAAAACATATTACAACATGTACTATGACATGGATATCAATAATGAAGCAAGAGTGGACACATTTATTTGTACATACTCTGGACACAATTATGAAGAATTGGTATGTAGAAATAGAAGTGCGTAGAGGCACAGGATATTGGGAAGATTTGACCAAGAAATTGAAGGTAACATTGAATTTTGAAAATAATGATCCTTTGGTTGATTCAACTTTGTATGTGATCAAGAATAATATTTTTGAATCAAAATATCTACTCAACAGTCCCTCGACTTCCCCATTTCCCTTTCTGGGCTTTAGCAACAGTCCGTACAAGAAGTCTCAGATCCTTGTAGCTATAGTTTGTCACCTTCAGGAATCAATTCCCATCAATTCTCTCACGTGGAGAGAATTCTCACAGGACTGAAAACCCGCCTCTTCAATATCCTACAGGCCTGACAACCTGTTTCTTCAATCCAACTCCCATCTAACCATGGTACAGATACAATGACAGTAACAAGAAGGTACAGAGTAAAAATGAATGAGTGAGTGAATGATGATGGAATGATAGGAAAATGAATTAATTCCAAACTATATGCATGCATGTTCCCAACTTGACACTTGTCATGTTGAGAACTACCTTGGGCCCACTTGTCCCCATACTTAGAACTTAGGATAAAATAATTATCCATACTTTATACTTTAAGGAATATTAATATAATATTCATTTGGGCTTAATCTCCCTAGCTTAGTTCCTTATCCTTAACTTTTATCCATGTTTCCCTATCTAGTGGAGTTTATCAACCCATACCCTTTTACATGGTTGGTCTATAGCAGTGATGTGTTTTCATTAATATTTACATGTGATTACATATTACAATGATGTCTCATTGGGCATTTAAAATATGTCTCTCCATCCTAATAACCACACAATCACTTCGACCTCAATACATATGCAGTCACTACTGCACCCTTACCCAAGTTCACATAATATTAAGACTTGTGCACCCATATCTTGACAATGAATATGTGTGCACTTGCAGATGAACTATTAAGATTTCCAGGTCACTACTGCACCCTTACCCAAGTTCGCATAATATTAATACTTGTGCGCCCATATCTTGACAATGAATATGTGTGCACTTACCCAAGTGTTCACAATACCAAAACCAAGTGAAAATGGCTCACCAACCTATAAGCATATTTGCATTTACTACTATATGTACAATTCGGGTTCGGCCTAGGGGTATTACACCGACATTTTATTCATTTGGTTCTCTTCATATCTAAATCATATTCTTGGATCCTAGTGATCCATTTCCATCTTCTACCTTCACTATCATGTTGAGTTAAGATGTCTTTAAAAATAGAACATGGAATACAAGAAACGATATTTTGGTGTAAAATATAGTTTCTAAAGGATTTTAAACATTTAACTAAATAAAAATATTTTTCTTTCCATAATATTGTATTTTAACTCAACATCCCTCATTTCTCTACTAAAAAATGCAATCAGTTGTTCAAAACCATTATGGTTTGTTTTTAATAAAAAAACAACTATAATATGTTCTGAAGAGAAAGGGAAAGCAATAAAATCTTTAGAGTAATCAAGACTTACCAATACTAGAGCTTCAATCAAGTCCTTATTAATTTTATGAAAAGAATAATTAGAACATGCGGTCCATTTCAAGTCATTTCCCTTTTTTAAGAATAGTTGTGATTTCCTTCATGATCTTTGCAAAATTCGAAATAATATGTCTTAGAAAATTGAATTTTCTAAAAAACAATTTAACCTCTT
>ML787555.1:264749-302004 GCA_009831015.1 Picea engelmannii | reverse complement strand
AGTTTTACAGTGGCGGTGTAACTAATTAAACATGGTGGATAGAACTTCTACATGGGACCCTCATTCTCCAACCTACTTCATCATTTTGATCCACATGTATCCATGGGACCCCTGTATATGGTTATACTTACTCATAAAAATCATTGAGGAAAATGTTTTCATAAGGGGGATGGAATGTAGTTTAGCTAGGTGAATAATATGGGGTACCTATGGAGGTACCCAAAGTGATTAATAGTACACAAATATTTTTATGTATGGAGGCCACTATTATTAAATAAGGGCTACTGTGAACATAATAAATGTAAGAGGGATTACTAGAAGGTTCTTCTTCTAAAGCATGTATCCTCTAGAATGTTCTTAGGTGTAGCTAGAAATATATAAACAGGTATAAACAATGTAATGGGAAAGTTGAGAAGTATTGTATTTGGAGAGGTATCTCATTAGGAGGTTCCCCCCTTGAAGAGAAAAGTGATCAAGAGTGGATCCCTTCCTTAAAATGATCATTTTTAAGGCGTTTTCCTACCCTAAGGGTTTCTATAATAATAAAGTGTGTGTTTATTCTATATTGTTCTTGTATCTATTGTGGTGATTTTGTATTTAGATCTTTGGTACTGAACACTATCATCTTTATGGATAGTAATTTGGTTATAACTAGAAAAAACATCCATCATCAAAATTGTTTTTGCACCAACCACCCTTTGTAAAATGTTGTCCATCTTTGGTAAAGGTTAATTGTCCTTTAATGAAACTTGATTTAAGTTTCTAAAATCCACATAAAGTCGGATTTCTCCATTATTTTTTCAAACAAGTACTGGGTTGGAAACCCATTCAGAATATCTTAACAAAACAATAATCTTGGCATATAACAACTTTTTAACATTTTGTTCAGTTACAAGTAGGAGTAAGGGATTAAAAAATCTTAGTTTATGTCTAAAAGGCTTTATTCCCTCCTTTAAAGGTATCTCATGTTGAATTATGTAGGTATCATAAGTTTTCAAATCTTCATAACTCCAAGAAAAAACAACAATAAAATATTTATAAATATCAACATACTTTTTCTTTTGATCAAAAGATAATACTTTACACAATTTTATAATCTTTCGTTTCTTAGTTGTACCAAGATTGACATCTTCTACTTCTTCAACCAAAGGCTTTAAAACAGGCTTTAAAGATCCATCCTTATGGTTGAACAAGTTATGTAAAAGGATAAGATCTCTAGGAATATAATTGTTTTTAAGTTACACATTTTTTTTGGTTAGAAATTTGATTAGAAATTTTATCAAGTGTATTTTTTCTTGACCATTATCTTCCTCATTTTCATCAATGTTACTAGAAGAAAATTCTCCAAGAATTTCTATAAACCTTTTAATCTGTTGGTTGTCCTAAAAAATATTCCAATGTTTAATATTATCAAGAATAGATGGTCTATACATGACTTCAATTTCATATTTTAGATGAGTGATGTTAGGTGGATTGAATGTTGTTGTGGATACAACTAATGAATATGCAACCTAATTTTTCTCTCTAGGTACAACTATAAAATTTGTAGCCAATAGAATATTTTCTTCAAGATCCCAAACTTGATTTCTATATGCCTTCAAACATGGATGTTTGGTCTAGAACTTGGATTTAACTTTTTTATAATGATTCTGGAATCTCCAAAAACTAACAAATTCATGATTTTCATTTTCTTAGCATTTTCAAGTCCACTGATAAGAGCTTCATATTCAACAACATTGTTAATAGTTTCAAAATTAAATTTATATGAATAAGGAAAAGATTCTTTAAAATAATATATAAACATAATCCCATCTCCAGATACTTCATTGGAAGAAGCACCATCAAATAAAATCTTCCAAACACCATTGGAATCAAAATTTTATTTATTTATTACTTCATAGTCCAAGTTTTCTATATTCTCATTCTCTATAATTGATAAAACAAAATTTCCAAGCTGATCATTTTCTGCATATACAGGATGATTTTGTGAATTATGAACATCACTTATCGTACGAGAAAAATGAGCTTCTTTGTGCAGTCTGCGAGTATTTCCTCCAAGGCATGCATAATAGCATAAGATAAATCATGTTACAAAGTCCCTCGTAATTTTGCACCCCATGATATGAACAAGAGCATTCCAAAACTAGTAGGAACATCAACAACTACAATGTCCATCATAATACTTTTACTTGAGACTTGAGCTAAATTCCGTACTAAAACTTTAATCAACCCAAGGTATTGGAATCTCTTTGAATAAAAAGTATATAAATACTTATAGGGTTTTGTAACATGTAGACCCAATTTTTCCATAATAAATTTAGGAATCATATTATGGGAAGCACCTAAATATAATATACAATTATGTATAAATTGATCATGAAATGTTAAAGTAACATAAAAATTAGCTATAATAATTTCTTCATTTTCCAAATAAGGACCTAGATATACCTTAGGTGCATATTCTTGTAAATTAATAGAATCTATATTTGATATTTATACAGGAGGGATACCGATAAATTTACTTACCTCTTCTTTAAAGGAAGGTATTTTAATAATTTCATTCAATGGGATAGGAATCTAAACCTTGTTTAATTGATTAGTTAGATTAAAAGAAATCGTGTTTTGAATAAGAGTATCCTTTCTCAATTGTTCTATAGTAGATTTCATTGTCTCTTTTTTTATTGCTTGATGCCCTTTTTACCACCTTTGGATTAGGTCGTTGGGTTGGAGTAGTTCTCAGCCTCAAGTCCTAATTGTGTTACAACTTTGCTAAGAATGTATCAAAAAAATATATGTATTGATCATCCCATTTTATCTCCATTTGTTTTTCATATATTTTAATATTCTGAGTAAAATAAATTATTGAATCTTGATAATCCTTTTTAGTTAAATGTGCATATGATTCCCTATCCTCTAGCCATTTTACCTCGGGTATGGAACTTGAATAATCGAGCATTTCTTGTTCATTCAATTCATTTTCATAGACCTCCACTACATTGTTTCTATTTCTCAATGGGGGTTGACACGAGTGTTCTTCAACCCTTTTATCTCTATTTAAGATTTGAGGATTAAATTGTCTTCTAAAAGGTATTGGATTTATGGGTTGAAAAGAAGTAGTCTTGTATAGTCCAGTGTTCTGAAATAAATTCTTTTGTACATTATTTAGAGTGGTTGAGGAAGCAACCTTGTTTGCAACTTCAATATTTTCCATACTATTAGCCAAATATTTGACTATTTTAGTGATCTCATCAATCTTTTAATCCTGAGTGTTACTTGAATATGACGCCTTAACTGAACCATCCTCATTATTTTTCTTCTTTTCTGATTTATATTTTTTTTTACCAACAACTATTCTATTTCCTTCTAGATCCATTGCATTTGTTTGCATAATAGCTAATGTATCTTCCCTCCTTTCTCTTAATAACAAAGAAATCTTTGAATTAAATGTTGAAGAATAAGTATCTTTAGGCATAGTAGTAGACGGTCTAATATATTATGGAATCCTATTACAGAGATTATTAAATATCTTAGTGAAGTTAGTGTTAGATTCATCATTCTTCCTTCTTAGGGCTTCAAATTCTGTCAAATAATATTGATGATCACATGTATTTCCCCATTGATTCAAAAAGGTGGTTTCAAGATCATCCCAATTATTAATGGAGTTGCTTGGTAGGTTTTGAAACCACTTGTGAGAATCATGTTTGAGTATCTGCACGAATAATCTTACATATACATATTCTTCTGAAACACCAAGATTATCATTATAGTAATGAAATGCAACAATATCATCTTCCATAGAAATTGTGTGATTAGTGAGATTGTTGTGGTTGAGATTTTCGGTTTTGATCGGAATATCCACAGTGTTGTCAATAGATTGTTGACGTTTCAGATCCAAATCAGGATCCATCTTCAGGACAATGAGGAAGGTTGGCTAGAAATTGGTTAGAAAATGTGATTTTCCCATTATACTTTGGAAATTCATTTAAATATTTATGAGGAAGGTTGTGTAAATTAGGTGGAAGGAACAAAGGTTGATAATGAGAACTAACCAACTATTGAACTTGAGGAGGAATATTTGACTTTGGTGAAGTCTTAGGACTCTTTAACATTTTAGGAGAATGTTTAGGTGAGACTAGAATAAGAATAACATAAACTTTACCAATTAGGGTCCAGGTAAAGACTATGTTGGAAATATACACTTGTTGTACTTGAACCATTGGTTGGATTTATATTATACTTATTTTACTTATGGTTGTTTATGGGATATTTTGGTTCTACCTTACTATCATAGATTGAACCTAGTTCAGATTTGATAAGCTCCCAACAAAATCCCCTTAAAACTATCGGCCCCTCTAGAAGATTACAAGGCAACACAACACACAGAATGTATTGTACAGTCTCACCGGAGATAGCTCTATGGGTGGATGCAATACTCAGGTGTTTGCAACCATGGAATGAGTGGATATCTACTGTTGTACTCTGTAATCTTTATTTATCCATTCTAACATCTAACTATGACAGTCATTCTATTCATGCATGTGGAATACCATATCTACTAGTTCATTCATTTATCTAGCATTCATCATTTAACAACAATTAAAGACACATACATTCATTCACATGACACAGGTGTTACCATGGTTCACCCCCTCTTGGGATACGACCACAAAGATTTGGCTCTCAGGCTTCTTATTATGGTTCATTAATATATCCCGCCGTGCATTTTTACATTCTTGGATCTCACTCTCCTCAGCAGGCACCCTGATCCCTGCGAGGCTGACTAGATCACACCAGGCTCCTCAATGTGAAATATAGCCCTCAATATCAAGTCACTCACTACTTTCCCAACTCACCAGCTTAATGACTCATACAATTATTACAATTCTCTCTTATTCTATGTCGATCTCTCTTTGTCTCCCCCCCCCCTCTCCTTCTAAGTACTACTTATTTATATCCTTGGCTCATCAGCCATTACAATACATTAAAGAAACCCTAACCCTAGCGTCATTAGGTCTTCCTTGCATGCACACCTCGCCTGCTCCGCTTGCACGTGATTCTTTTCCTTCGAGTTTTTTTTTCCTCCTTGCATACTTCTCTTCCAAAAATAACCTTTTCTCTTGACTAGGCCTGCATCCGACATGCCCCCAACGCTGACATGTGGTTCGTCCTGAGCCACCTAAACCTTGTGCGCTTCTTCCACATCTCCTGCGAGAGTCTAGAACTTCTATGTGAGTTTCTTTGTTGATATTTGAGCCTGCGCGATCTTTTCTCTAAGTGCGTCCAATACTTGTGTTGTGATATCCTTGTTTATCATATCTACACACTCTTCTTGAGTCTGCTCCATGTTCTTCTTTTCATCTTCTTCCTACGCAATGACCTCTGCTTCCTGATCTTGGAGAGGTTCCATTTGCATTTGGCACTACTTCTTTTGTGTTTGTGCGGCTATGCATTTTGCCTGCAGCTTCTTCATATCCTGTGCTCCTTTGGCATGCTAAGTGATCGACATCGTCTTCTGCCTATGTTTGAGGTCATGGATAGCTACACTTATCTTCTCCTCTTCGTGGTCCCACTGTTGGAACTATTTATCCTCTTCCATATTTTCCATAGTTGTTTTGCTTCATCGAACAAGTCGGCAGCTGCACAGACCTGTCGCTCCATCTCCTCTATATTTATTTTTTCTTCCTTCTTCCTCTGCTCCTTCACCTACAACGAAGTGGTATGGATGAGTTGTTCCCGAAGGTGCACGATCTCTTGCTTGTATTTGTCTATTTTATGCACAATCTTATCAATATTTTGCGTCGTCGTAAGCTCTGTTGTTTGTGCGATCTTTGTAATTTGTCATAGGCTACAGCCAATACCTGCTCGATCCTATCCCCACAATATTTCCCATATTTGGTCTCAAGCTTGACCTGCTCGAGCACCAATTCCAACTCTTCTTTGATGTCCTTCGTCTGTTGCATTTCTGGTGCATCTGTGCGTGCATGCGACTGTACCTCATGTGCAACACTGACTTGGAGTTTATACAATGCCTTGGCTGGTATCCGAGTCATTACCAACTGTATTTGGTCCAAATATTTCAAGGGTGTCTGGCATACAATTGCATCCATGCGTAGCATGCTGGGTGTAATGTGAAAAGTCGATCTCGCATGTGCCATCGTATGGATCATATCCTGCTCGCTTGGAACAACCTTGGCTCCTGCGTGTGATTTTGCAGGGGATGATTCTATGCCTCTGTAGGCCCTCTATGTTTCTCTAATTTTCTCAAGGAGCTGCCTCATGTCTACCAACTCATCCTGCATCATATCCCTTTGGCGTTGAGCTTTGTGAAAATCCTCCATTGTTGGATCTTGGAACATCCAGGCCATGAGGTCCACATCGTCCTCCATGATCGTATATTTTTCCATGACTTCTCTTTTGTCCTTACTTTTTTTCTGGTTTAGCTGGAATGCTAAGCTCTTCATATCCTCCTTCAACTCCTCTATGGTTGGATCTGTCTTCTAATACATGTTCTCTTCCAATTGTAGGGCTACCTATAGAGCCTCTTCCTGTGTCTAAAAATTCTTTTATCGCAACGGGTATTTTAAGTGTGGTAGTAGTGAATTGACAAACAAATTCCTATACTGCATATTTTTCATGACATACTTTAACTTTCCCTTCAATCGTTTGAATCTCTGGTCAATCTCCCATACAGATTATCCTAGTTCTTGTCTAATCTCAATCATCTCTTTCATGTATTGATCCACTGAACTAGGCTTCTGGAACTCATTTATCAACATCTTCTTGATATCTCCAAACATTCTGGTTGTCCCTGGTGGACTATTTGCAACTAAAATCATGTACCAATCCAGTGTGCGATCTCTTACCATGATAGCTAACTGTGTAAGTTTAGTTTACTCATCTGTGATTTGTTTCTCTTCCCATATCTTTTCATAGATAAATAGGTGCTTCTTTGTGTCCTCCGACGCCTCTCCTTTGAATTCCGGTAACCTGATGGTGGGCTCATGTCCTTCCATCCTGAATGTTCAGATACTACCTCTGCACGGTATAGATACTTGATTAATGCTTCCTAAATTGGCTCCCCAAGTTGTTGTTCCTTGTGTAGATGTACTTCATGTTGTCTTCCTTCTCCTGAAATTTGGTTTTCTAAATGGTAGTGTTCTTCTTGGTGTATTGGTCGCACATGGTTTTATGGGTTCCACACTGACACTAATATGGATAGGAGTGTTGCCTTCTATTGTCACTCTTGGACCTCCCATCTTCCTCTCATATGTTGTGCGCAAGATTTCCTCAATATGCTCCACAGCCCGAAGATCCGCTACCTCCTCTTCATCACTTTCCAAGCCTTCTCTCACGAATACAGCTCTTCTTCTTGGTGTTCACCTTATATTGGTAGGGTACTCCACTGCGTGTATTCCCAACTGTTTCCATGATCCACTTGATCTGGTATTCATCCATCATAATTGGGTGCAAGGCCTCCTCCTTCTTTCCCATATCCACTTCTCCTTCCATTTCTCCTTCTCCTATTAGTGCTTCCCCCTTTTCCCGATGCACACAGGGAAATTTAGTTGTATGAATCCATTGTTATTACACCTTTGTTATATAGAAATATCTTAATGGAAGTATATAATGATATAATGTACCTACCTCGAGGTCCCTTCAATAACTCTTGTTCAGCTGCGTTGTAAGAGTTTGTTGTATCTACTGAAAACTTTGTGATAAATCTGGTACCAATGATGTGTAACTAGAAATCTACTGCACGCGTAAACTTATTATCAACTCATTGTAATTGCATGATCTCTTCAGGATTCCACTCTAGTTATCTGATCTGATTCGTAGGATGGTTTTCTTTCAACCTTTTTATCCACTCCTGCAATATGTGCAGGAAATCACAGAAAAATACTTCATGCAAGTCGGTGAATACGTACTTGTCCAAATATTTGTGCGGTGGCAACTTCGGGTTTATTTTATCTTTTTGTGCAAACTCTAGCTCCTTTGTCTTCAATCAGCTTTCTATCTATGCCTTCGTGGGATTCCATGGTCTCAACATCCCCTTTTAGATTCTTATTCTCTTCAACGTCTTGTTATCTGGTCTGAGATTATTCTGATGCGTCCTCCGCAAATATCATATACTCAATCCTATTTTCTTCCAACCAACTGGCAATGGAACCATTTGTTGAACTTGAACCATTGGTTGGATTTAGATTATACTTCTTTTACTTATGGTTCTTTATGGAATATTTTGGTTCTACCTTACTATCATAGATTGACCCTGGTTCAGATTTGATAAGATCCCAACAAAATCCATTTAAAACTATCGGCCCCTATGGAAGATCAGAAAGCACACATAATGTACTACATAGTCTCACCTGAGATAACTCTATGGGTGGTTGCAATACTCACGTGTTTGCAACCATGGAATGAGTGGAGATCTGTGGTTGTACTCTATGATATTTATTTCTTCAGTCTAACATCTAACTATGAAATTCATTCTATTCATGCATGTGGAATACTAGATCTATTAGTTCATTCATCTATCTAGCATTCATCATTTAACAGCAATTAAATACGCATACAGTCATTCCAATGACACATGTGTTATCGTGGTTCACCCCCTCCTGGTCTACGTCCACAAATTTCTGGCTCTCAGGATTTTTATTATGGTTCATTAATATATCATGTCGTGCATGTTTACATCCTTGGATCCCACTCTCCTTAACATGCTCCCCGACCCCTGCGAGGATGACTAGATTGCATTAGGCTCCTGAACTTGTGATCTAACCCTCGGGATCGATTTGCTCACTACTTTCCTAGCTCACCAGATTAACGACTCATACAGTTCTTAAAATTCTCTCTTCTTCTTTGTCGATCTCTCTCTGTGCCCCCCTCCTATCCTTCTAAGTACTACTTATTTATATCCTTGCCTCATCATCCATTAAAATACATTAAAAAAAAACTAACCCTAGCTTTGTTACGTATTCCTTGCATGTGCGCCTCGCCTTCTCCACTTGCACGTGTTGCTTTTCTTTCTAGCTGTATTTTCCTCCTTGCATGCTCCTCTTCCAAAAATAGCCTTTTCTCCTGACTAGGCCCGCATCTAACCATTTGTTGGACTTGAACCATTGGTTGGATTTATGGGATATTCTGGTTCTACCTTACTATCATATATTTACCCCGGTTTAGATTTGATAAGCTCCCAACAAAAGCCCTTTAAAACTATCGACCCCTCTAGAATATAAGAAGGAAATGCAACACACAGAATGTATTGTGCAGTCTCACCTGAGATAGCTCTATGGGTGGCTACAATACTCAAGTGTTTGCAACCAGGGAATGAGTGGAGATATGCAGTTGTACTTTGTAATCTTTATTTATTTAGTCTAACATCTAACTATGATAGTCATTCTATTCATGCATGTGAAATACCAGATCCACTGGTTCATTCATTTATCTAGCATTCATCATTTAACAACAATTAAAGATGCATACATTCATTCACATGACACAAGTGTTGTCGTGGTTCACCCCCTCCTGGGCTACGTCCACAAAGATCTGGCTCTCATGCTTCTTATTATGGTTCATTAATATATAATTCCACACGTGTTTACATCCTTGGATCCCACTCTCCTCAACAAACTACCCGATCCTTGCGAGGCTGACTAGATCACACCAAGATCCTCAGCCTATGATCTAACCCTCGGGATTAAGTCGCTCACTACTTTCCCAGCTCACCATCTTAATGACTCATACAGTTCTTACAATTCTCTCTTCTTCTTTGTCGATCTCTCTCTGTCGCCCCTGCCCCCCCCTCTCCTTCTAAGTACTACATCTTTATATCCTTGGCTCATCAACCATTACAATACATTACAAAAACCCTAACCCTAGCTTCGTTAGATATTCCTTGCATGCGTGCCTCACCTGCTCCGCTTGCACGTGTTGCTTTTCCTTCCAGCTGTATTTTCCTCCTTGCATGCTTCTCTTCCAAAAATAGAATTTTCTCCTGACTAGGCCTATATCGAACACCACTAAAGGGATATTATTTGATAAAGGAGAACCAATAGGTCTCAAAGGAGGGGTTTTATATTGAAATTGGTTCTCAATGTTTTCAACATTAGGAATAATAATACTTTATGCAATAGGTGTACTCGAAGATGAAGATGCTACCTTTCTACATATGTTATCCTAAAATACTAAATTTTCAGGATTTGATAAGGTAGTAGTACAGGGAATTCTTTGAATAGAATGAGTATTCCTAGAGTTATGCCCCATCTTTACTCGATGAATAGGTGAAAATATAAAGGTAAAATTTTTTTTTAGATTCTAACGTAAATTATTTTACTTTGTTCACCCTCAAAGAAAAATTTGACAATGTCATTTCCTAGAAAGAAATAAAGACTAAGATCAAAATTGTTCTAAAATATTTATAGATGAAATTTCACTCAATGTTAGAGAAAATAAATTACTTACTAGAGTCGCATATCTCTATCCTATTGATCTTGTTGATTTGGGTGAGCCAAGATGTCTTGTTGAGATAAATGAAGAGATAAACCTTGCCAAGACATTTCAAACTCTTCTTAATTTCTTGCAGTTTGCAACGTCAAGTTGTACAATGGATTTAATATGCTTCTTTGGTCATCAAAACCAAACAAAATATGAGGTTTCACACGATTTGATTGATTCGTGTATGAGAGTTAGCAATATTTTAGGAATCTGTAAAGAAATATCGGGATGGACTAAATTTCATCCCTGGACATGACACCAATCCAGATGTTGTTCCTCAAGTTGTTCATGGTGAGGGAACAATGTCAAGGAAACCTATGTAGGATTGGGAAAAGCCTCCCCTCTTTAGTCTTACTTGAAATATTCAAAAATCCAAAGGGAGAAACCATTATGATTAAAATAAAGTTTATAAACGATAGAATATCTTCAGATTTATGCATAAACACATTCTGAATAGATTAACAACATAAACCAATGATTTCAAATATAAATAAACTTTACCTAATTCTTGTCAGATAAAATTTAATTTTAAACTAACTCATATTTCCAAACATAACATGTATGAATAAAACCATAACCATATTACTTTAATTATCAATAAAATATATTCCCAGAGAATGAAATAATCACAATAAAGATGAAATTAAACTAGAGGTAACTACAATAATCATCTCATGGAATAATATTTATGCCAACATATAGTAATGAAAAACTTTATGTATTGTAATTATATGAACAATATTCACCTTAAAATTTATCCAAAAGACAATAATATCAAATTACCCATATATGTTCAGTAGTGTATTATTAATCAGATAGATAATGAATGAACAAGCATCAAACATAAGAGAATGTAGAATATCTATGAAACCCACTCTGTAGTTCAGGAATGATTTTAGGGGCTAAATTTTGTTCATGGGCTAATTTTCCATGCTTTTTCCAAAAAAACTATTCGCTATTATAGTTGGCATTTCAAGGATTAGTAAGTTTCGCCAATTTTTCTATATTTTAAAATAAATTTCCATATTTAAAATCATCCGTGATGTAGTTACTAACAGAAAATGAATTATAAACACCAAAATAAATCTAAACAAAGAAACAAAAACACAAAAAACAAGAAATCCAACAAGAATAAGTGTTTAACCTATCTTCCAAAATCATCCATTAACATACTTCCAAAATCATCCATTAACATACTGTAAAAAAATATTCAAAAATCTAATAACTTCATCCAAGTCAGTTCTAAAAAAGAAATGTACGTCCATAAAATGTTGACCCTAATAAGATATTTTACATCACTTTTCATATATTTCTTTCATAACTTCCAAATAATTAATTTTTTTAACAAAAAGTCTTTGACCTTTAGGTATTGCTAACTACTTTTTGCTCTTCATCTTTTGATTCGTTCGACTCTTCTTAATAGAAAGGGATGCCCCGGGAATAGACTTTTTAATAATAATTTTTTTTCCCTTTTAAACTGCTTGCTTTCGAATTTGACCTTCGTCTCTTCTTCCCACAAGATTTGATGATGATTTAATTATTATTTATCCAGTCTCTTTCGCTTGTGATAGGAATTGTTGTTGAAATTGCAAAGGGATCCATTTAAATCGCAGTATGTCATTCCATTATCCTCTTGAAAAATAAGGTTGTATAAGCGTCTTCTTATACAATATCGTGAGTCCAGTCGTCATGGAAAACGGGTTAGCAGGTTGAGCAGCTAAAAATAAAAATTTGGTAAGCATTGATAATAGAGATAAATCTTTCCCGGATGAATTCATAATAATCTTTCTTGAAAATATTTCATTATCATTCTTTCAACAATTCCTTTTAATTTTTACAAAAATAAAGGGTTCTTATTTCAATTTTGGAAAAAATTACTTTAGTTGTTTTTTATTTTGTCTTTCTTGATTTGAAAAGATGATTTGATTTTTTTTATTCTTATATGTTTGATCTTCCGTGTTTCTTTTTATTAATTCTTTGGCTTATCTTTAGTGAAATGTGGATTTGGCTATTTGTCTTATCTGCATTGCTTAAATCTTTTGGCTTCCTAGTTGTTCAAGAAGGCTTGCATGTTTATATTGAGCTTATTCAAATTGACTACATGTCTTCATTTTCTTAAAATTGGATTATCATGATGTCTTAACATTTTAACAGTCTTATCTTACCAAGTATTTTGTTTTCATGCATACATAAGTTAACTGGTAATTTTAACGGATCAAAATAATTTAAATAAACGTTAAATTTTAAAGAATTTAATATGTGCCTTAAAATAATATGTCAACACAGTTTTCAATTTAAATAATATATCAAATTTTATGAACGTTAAATTTTTATTAAAAAAATATATTATATTCATAATTTTATATTCTTTGACACGTTGAAATAACTCAATTTAAAAGCTTATTTACACACAATTCAATTTGCACCTTATAAAAGTACATGTTATAAAAGTACGAGTTGAAGAGAACTTATAGTTTTCGAACCTTTGAAATTTTAAAGTTATGAATTTTTATAATTATCTACTCATTGGCAAAACGAAGTTGACTCAATTTAAGTTTTCTCATATGAATTCATTATTTTCCATATTAAAAATAAATTAACCTTATCACCATATGACTTTTCCTTGTTTTGCCATGATATTGTTTCCTTGTCAACCCTTTTTCTATGTAAAATTACTAACATGAATTATATTTAACAAGGTTATGTAGTGGTTATCATCATTATTGAATGTATATCTTATAAAAATATAAAAATAATAATAATAATAATAAAAAAACAACCAAAAAAAACTAAAAAAAATAGTTTAACATATGAAGGATTGAAAACACTATAACGTTTTAATATTTGTAGGAATGAAAAAATCGTTTAGGTAAGTTATTTTTTATTATTTTATATACTTTAGGCTCAGAATATATAATGTAAATCAGGTTTTTTTTTTTTTTAACAGATGTTGGTTACTTCCCTGAATTTTACTCTTGGTTTGACCTAGGTTTAATTTTGAACATGTTTCCAACAAAATCCTCTAAAACTATCGGTCCTTTTAGAAAGCTAGAAAAAACACAGAGTGCATTGCATAGTCTCACCCGATATAGTTCTATGGGTGATTACAATGCTCAAGTGCTTGCAGTCTAGGAATGAGTGGGGATCTGGGAATGTAATTGATCTTCTTTATGCATTTATCATGTTATTCATTCAAATATTCCTAGGATCCATTCATCTTTTAAGCCATGCATGTATTCTAATTTATCTATCTTAACCATTCATTCATTCATTCATTAACTAACTATTGACAGAAGGTAAACATGCAAGAACCATCATAGATAACACAGGTTTTACCATGGTTCACCCCCTCCTGGGCTATGTCCACAAAGATTTGGCTTCTCTGCTCTTTTATTTAGTTCTCTGCAAAATATGGTGTTGCGCGCACTACATCTCCCATTATACACTCATGAAAGGTTCAATACCCTCTATGAGGCAGACTAGATCACACCGGACTCCTCAATTTGTGATCCAACCCTCAAGATCTGTCCTAATTGACTCTTCTACAACTCACCATATTTACAAAAATATCAAAACAATAATTGAACTACCACTAATCGAACATAACTACAAAAGTCGAACTGAACTAGTCTCCGAGTAGAACCTCAACCTAGACCTCCTAGGCTCTTATTTATACTATTTTACAATCTTCTAGTCATTACAATATTTACCAAAACCATAACCCTATCATGGTATATTTTCCTTCCTGCATGCCTTGCATGCTGCTCCTCTTGCATGTTGATTTTCCTTGCACATGTTTCTTTTCCTACTAGTTGTTCTTTTCCAAAATTAGGCCTTTCCTTTCAAAATTGGGTCTTTCTTAAAAATAGGCATGCACCCAACATGCCCCCAACACTGACATGTGGCTCATCTTGAGCCACTTATCTAGTGCGCGCTCCCTACACTACCCTATCTAGACTGTGGAACTTTTCTGCTAGTTCCTTTGCTTTCTTTCTCATCTACGCGACTTTGTTTGTTAGCCCCTCTAATGTCTGCATTGTTATTTCATCCTGCATTAGTGATGCATTCTCTTCTTGTTTATGTGCTCTACTTTTCTTCTCTTCCTCCAACTGCGCAATCACCTATGTTTCTTTTTCTTGGAGGGGTTCCAATTCCACTTGTCTTTCTTGATTTTGCGTCTGCGCTTCTTTCAACTTTGTCTGCATCTTCTTCATGTCTTGAGTACCCTTCAAGCGCTTTGTGATGCTCATTATCTTCTACCTTTGTTTGAGCTCTTTTATGGAAGTGTTGACTCTTTCTTCTTCTCGGTTCAACTGTTGGACCTTCTCGTCTTATTCCAGTTTTTTCCATAACTACGCGACTCTATCAAATAGTTTTTCTGCTCCATTTGTTTGGTTATCCATCTCAACTATTTGGAGTGTATCTTATTGTTGTCTTTGTTCTCGGACCTTGCGAGGATTCGTAGGGTGAAGCCTTTATTTGAGATCCTCAATATCCCATCTATATTGATCAATTGTTTGTGCAATGAGGTTGATCTTCTCCTCTCTACTTATATTCGTTGCTTACGCATTGTTTTGTATGTGATTGTACATCTCTTTCAATCATTGTTCTAATTTATCTACACATTATTTCTCTTCTTCCTTCTCTCTAGTCAATTGGTCGCATGTAATTTGAAGCATCTTCGTGACTCCTCTTCCCACCTCTAATATTGTTTCATGTGTGCGGGCTCTGGACTGCACTTCTTGCATGAAACTGGCCTGGAGCCCATGTAGTTCCTAAGTGGGTATCTATGCAATAACCATTTCCACTTTCTTCACATGCTTCAGGGGTTTATTCGCAGTCTCCTAATTGAATTTGATAATTTGACACGTTAACAAGAATGTTTCCCTACCCGGGATGACGAATTACGTTGTATCTTCACCTTCTTTCTCAACAGGCAGTCGTTGTGTCTTTTCCTGTTGTTGCACGGTGGCCTGTGATCCTGCTTGGCTCCATAGTAGTTGTATGTTTTCATGGACTTCTAGGAGGTTTTCCATGATTTCTTCCCACCACACTTCTGCAATTCTTACCACTTCCTCACCCCTATATTGGACCTTGTCCGCGACTATCTCTGCATCATCCTTTGTCAAGGTGATGTTAGGGTCATCTATTTCATATTTCATTTTCTTGTGCGCTTATTTTTGTTGCATGAGATTCCTTGTCGTTTATGAGGGATGCACCCCACTTGTCGTTCCCTGAGTTATTTCTTCTCCAGCCTATGAAGTATCCTTCTTCCCACTCTTTGTTTGCCTTCCTATCCTTCCATCTATTGGTTTTCACCTAGACCGTTTTGGTATTGGCCTGCTCCTAGTCGGTTGAGCTCGCGTTGTATCTATTGTCCTATTATCGGTCAGGCTACCTATACTTTCTGAAGAGCCTGCTTCAGCCTTGTCCTTAGGCTTAGATTATTGCGTTGTACCTATCCTAGTTGTTGGTTTTTCTACTAGTAATTTCCACTGCACAGGCCAGTCTTTGATGATCCAGTCCACTTCCTCTCTAGTGACGTAGTAATGCATATCTAGCCAAGCCTTCCTTGGATCCCTGACAGCTTGGATCCATATGTGATATTTAGACACCTTGAACTTGGCTATCCCATCTTTCTCCTGCTCTAACTCCATAGGTGACTGGACCATTGCAAAGATAGTGTTATTCACCTACTGTGTTTTCTTGTCCTTTTCCTGCCAGAGGGAATCATATCTAGCCGCATAACACTTACCCATCCTATCCAAAAATGCTAAAAATTTTGGCTCCTGCCACCCTGCCAAAGCTATTAGGATGATCAACAATGAATAATGGAACTCGATCCATTGTCCTGCGTATCTATGCAATCTATTAAAAACTGGTTCAATATGTATGGTGCCCAACTGAACATGACCCCCTTCGCGCATTGTATGACTATTGCAATAACGCTTGTTGGCGCTTCCTCTCTGCGACATTTACTCAAAAAATTTCAAGCCATCAGCTTGCTAGTGAACATTGTTGCGTTTTCATTGATGTTTTTTATATAAATTCCCATGTTGTTCCGAGTGGTGTCGAACTGTGCTTTAACCTGTTCTATTATTTCTTTTTCATGCGCCTTGTTATGTAGGTATTTGTTGGGCTGCACGCCAACTGTGGGCAGTCCTGTGATCTTGGAAATCAATGCCACATCAATTTGTACCAGCGTATACATCCATAGGATGCCTCCACGGATGTGGGTGACTAGTTGTTTGACACAGAGCTCGATGTTCTTACTACACCCAAAATGTTGTATGTCTAATAGGTTCATAATTCTTGAGTTATAGAGCCCAATTATCCACTGCGCTGGCTCTAGGATGGGTTTGTCGAGGGGTCCAAATTCCCTTGTGTTTATCAAATATCTCTCCTTAGCTATCCGCATCGCGCACATCATGGTCAATGTACCTTAGCTTAGGCACCTTTCCCAGCACGTCATCCATAGTGAAGATTATGTCTGTGAGATAAGGGAGTGTAATATCCATGACATCTGGCATCTTTATTTTCTGTCCCGTGACATATGTGCCTAGTTCTACTACGCCTACTTCCTCTTCCACCCTTCTGGACTCTCATCGGTCCGTGATGTCTTTGAAAACACATCCTCTTATTCCTGGGACTGTTGCGGTCCCATTGTTTCCGTGGACTTTGAAGGTATCTCTGGGTTAGGGTTCGTAATTCCATTATGGGCCTCAGAGCTCTACCCTATTTCTCCTTTTTGCATTGTGGAGCTATCTTCCTCGACCTGTGTCGGGCTAATGGATTTTGGGTCTAAGGTGGTAACATCCTCTAGATCGACCACATTTTCAAGTTGTTTCATTCTTTCCTTACGCCTTTGTCCCTGTCGAGTAATCCAGATGAACTGACCTGGCGCACCAAACTTTGGTGGAGTCATCCTCTCTCAAATTCACACACTTTTCTGCGTTTGCATAAAATGATAGCTAGGGTATGCACTATGTTTCTCGCTCTGTACTAAAAAATCACTAAGTGTTGAATAAACGTGTGCTTTCCGTATTTTATAGACTTGGTTTTGTCGATTTCTCCCTTTTTGCGTGCATTTGCGTCGACTGTGATTTTTACTGTGCGATGTCTTCTGATGTTTGTTGCGGTAATTACTGTGTGTGAATTTTTCCATTCCTTCTTGTGCTATAGTCAACTTATGTGTTTTTTTGTGTTTTTCTTTCATTTTGTTTTCTCATTTTTTTGTTCTAAATTCTACTATAGTACACCCTCACTGCATTGTGACTTCTAATGGTTAGGAGTTCGACTGTCCCTGTACAGTTTTAGTCGACTCTCGTTGATCATTCCTTTCAGTTTTGTTCCTCCCAAGTCCTTTAGCTTCACAGATTGTCCATCTGTAACAATCTTCACTTCATATGGCCCGATCATAGATAAGAACTAGGTCTCCTTCCTTAAAACTCTTCTTCCTAATATGTTTGTCATGCTAACATTTATCTCTTTCTTTATGCATTTCCTGGTGAAATCCTTCCAGAATCTAGTCCTCTTCCATCACCATTAATTGATATAACCTTTCTTGTATTGTGCCTCTTTCTGTCATGTTGGTAATTGTTGCTACGCGTAGAATGGGTACCATAAATTATAATGGTACCACTGCTTCCTTCCCATACACCAATCTAAATGGTGTCTATCATGTTAACTTATTCCATGTGATCCTATATGCTCATAGTACTACTGGTATTTTCAAGTCTCAATCATCCCTATTAATATTGCAGATCTTTGTCATAGCACTTTCCAAGATCTTATTGAAGGCTTCTACTGTTCCATTTGCCTAAGGATGGTATGGTGTACTCTTCTAGTGATAGACTTCAAACTACTCAATCATATCCCTGATGGTACTGTTGTTAAAGCGATTGCCTTGGTCACTCATCAAAATCCTTGGACATCCAAATATTGTGATCACTTGCTCAAACAAGAAGTGTGTTGATGTCTCTACACTGTAGTCTTTTACTAGTGTTGCTTCTGCCCATCTTGTTAAGTATTATGTCATAGTAATGATATATCTAGCTCCTGATATTTTTGTTGGTGGATTGATAGGTCCTACAAAGTCTATTTCCCATTTTTCAAATACATGTAAAGTTACTTGTGGTGTTAGGGGCATCTCATCCCTTATGTTGGGTTTTCCAACCCTCTGACAGACATCACATGTCTGAAAATATTCCTTGGTATATCTATGGACTATTGGCCACCATAATAATGCACGCAATACCTTCTGTACAATAGCTTTTCCTGCATAGTTTCCTCCAGCTATTCCTTCACGGGCTTCTTCCAAAATTATGGGCCTTTAATTTTCTAGTACACACCTTCTCAAAATACTATCTCCTCCCATATTATATAAGTTTCCTGAAATCAGTTGATAGTCTGCAGCTATGAATACTAGGTTTTTCTTCTACACAGTGCTAAACGCTTGTGGCGCAACCCCTGTACTTAAGTATTCAATAAGATCAGTAAAATATTCATCACCTATCTGTACTAAAAATAACTGCGCATTAGGGAAGTTGTACTCCAAGTTGATATTTGATTCTCCATTAGTTACCCTTGACAGGTGATCAAGTCCTGCATTCATATTCCCTGGTTTGACTATCACTTCGAAATCAAATTCTTGGAATAAAAACATCCATCTACAGATCCTCCCCCCCCCAACACTAGCTTGTTGACTAGATATTTGAGGGAAGAATGATCTTTGAACATCTTAAAGTGTTTCCCCAATAAGTAGTGCCTGAACTTCTCAAGTGTGTATACCATGGCTCGGCCTTATTTTTCTATGGTGTTGTAATTTTACTCTGGTTCTGACAATTTTCTTCTTGGAAAGGATATAGGATGGTCTAATTCCCTTGCTCCTCATTGCGCCAAAATTGCTCCAAGTGCTATGGATAATGCATCTACATGCACATGAAATGTCTTTTCCCAATTTGGGAATACTAGGATCCATGTTGTGATCGTATTTTCTTTTAAGGTTTCCAAACCTTGTTGACAATCCTCATTCCAGTATAATTTGATATCCTTCTTTAACAATTTTTCCATTGGCACAGTAATCTGCGCATACCCCTTTATAAATTTCATGTAATAGCCTGTATGTCCTAATGTTGCTCTTAACTGGCATACTGACTTTGGTGGTGGTAAATTGACAATGATTGCAATCTTAGCAGGATCTACTAGTAAACCTTGTTTACAAACTATATGTCCCAACAATATTCCAAAAGGTGTCCCAAAAATGAATTTCTTAATATTCAATGATATATGACATTGCCTGCATATTTCTAGCATTAGCCTTAACACTTCCACATGGTCTTTTAATAGACTATATGATCCAAAATGAATCTAGGAAGGCCTAAAAGTAAAATTTATCTGAATCAAACGAAAATAGCTCCATTGTGTCTATCTCATTGCATTGATTCTGACCATATAATTTTTTTCTCAAATGGACATCGTATGCGAAAGTTATCGCGTTCTGACTGAATTTCCAAATAGGCAAAAAGTCAACTGGTCAAAGTAAGCAGTCAAAGTCAGCGATGACGTCAGCATCACGTCAGGTGATGTCTGCATGATGTCATGATGATGTCATCATGCTGACATGCATCATTAAGAGGTGACATGTGTCACTCAAATTTAGCATTTTCGGGATGAGTTGGCACTTGTACGGATTTGACACATGGCACTGTACGGATGACACGTGGCAGTCTGAACATGACGTGGCCCAATGGCAGGATGACATGTGGAAGTACGGATGACAGTTGGGTTGAACATATGTTGACGTGGTAGGGTGACCATGCAGTTTGGATGTGGTGTGGCACAACACGTGCTTGTACATCAGGTGACGTGGTAGGTGACTGGGTTGTACGGAAGATGACGTGGAAGCTGATTGGGTTGTACGGAGATGACGTGGCTCATTGAATGTGCTAGTACAGAACAATCATAGGGCAACATGTGGCCCAATCAAAGGGCACCACGTGGCACCCTGGATTTTGTCAATGACAACTAATTCAAAATATTTGTGGCTCTGGGGGTTTTGAACCTCCGACCTCTATGGGCGCCAACGGACTAACAAACCTAGGGCTAACCATCTCCGCTATACATGTGGCTTGTTATGTGTTTGGCAGAAATTGTATTTAAGTTTGAGATTGGTGAGAATTCATCGATAAGCCCCCATGGGCGGGGGCCAGCCCCGACCGACCAAAAGCTAGAGACTAGGATCCAAGACTATGGATGGGGCACATGGAGGCTTAGGGCATGGCCATATAGCCAAGCCATAAAACTAGGAGCCAATACTTGCGTCTAACACGCGCCAGCTAGCCCAAGGACACATGGAACAACGCCATATGACTAGGGGCCCAAATCAAAATGGGTTGTGCCCTATATTTATCAATTTTTTGGGTTTTAAACTTTATATTATAAGATTTTTATGCTGACTTAGTTTGTTTTTAGTGGATTTTGGTCATTTTTGGGAGATCTGGAGCCTGATTTGAGGCCAAATCTTGGGAGGAAGTTAGGAGGATGTAACCAACTTCAATTCTATATAAACTAGAGGTTCTTGGTAGCCTGAGACGGGTTCATAAGAGGAAAAATGTTGTAGAATTGTGAAGACAAAGTCAATTTTATGCAGGGAAGCCATTTAGGAGAGGAACTTTGCGGACCAATTCTGGGAGCTTCGCTCAACTGTTTTCAGTGCCGTCATTTGTGTTGGGTTCTTGAGGTATATAAAAACACATCCAGACCATTTTGTAATCCATTTGACACTTTTCTGATGTAATTTTGAAGCATTGAAGAGAAATAAGAAAGCCTCACCCACTGAGACAAAAGGCCTAGAGACGTAGGCAATCTTGCCGAACTCCGTTAACAACTTTGTTGTTATGGTTTGATGATTCTTTGTGCTTATTTTAAGATCTTCATATCTTATTATGGCTTCCATTTTATATCATTAATTTCTTCCTCTTTCTTCAATTTCCTAAATGGTTAATGAACTCATGTTTTAAAACTAAACCATAGTCTTAAAAGATCTTTTCGGATCACTATATACAATCCAGTCATCTAGGTATACTTCTAAAAAAGGATGTATGAATTCCTTAAAATCAACTATGACTACTCTTGAAAATATGGTTGGTGCATTCTTTAACCCAAATGGCATGATTTTGTATTGATAGGATCCCCATTTTATAGAAAAAGTAGTCTTATACCTCTCTTTTGGAGCTATTTTGATCTGATGGTAACCTGAGAATCCATCTGTAAATGATTATGCCTCTTGGCCTCCCACATTTTCTAAGACTTCATTTGTGAAAAGGGTATGGAAAGGATCATGTAAACAAGCATCATTCAGTTTCATCAGGTCTACACAAATCCTTATCCCCCCTTGTTTGTTTTCTTGGAACACAATAGGAATTATCAATTCTTATTCCTCTATTGGTTCTATGATACCAGCTTCCAACATTCTGTCAATTTCTTCCTTCACTTTCTACTTATATATTGGGTTTAGTCTGTAAGGTCTCTATCTAACGGGTCTTGCTTCATGTTTGAGAGGCATTTTCATCTCTCATAACTCTCCTTCTATGCCATTCATTTCTATAAAGGTTGTTGGGAACAAGTCAATGCATTCACGCAGTAACTCTGTTATTCTTTCTATTGTTTGTTCATCCCAATAATATGCAATACTTGCCATTTTAGGATTGTCAGTTGTCCCAATGTTGAGTTTATTCACATTGATTGGTGCAACAAATACTTCTAACTCCAAAGATGGGCCTTCCACCTATATTTCTCCTTCAATTTATGTAATTTGAATGTTGCACAGGTCATCTTCATTGGGTGCTTCCACTTCAACATGATAGCATGACAGTAGCTCCTTGACTATTTGTATGTTTTCTTGTTGATGTTTTGTCATGATTTCAACCTCTGGTTCATCAATAAATGTCACACCTCTTATCTTCTTTAATGTTGAATCAATGTTGGGGTTCTCATGTTCAAATGAGAAAGTTACTAAAAATTTCTATTGTAGCGTTGTACATTTTGTAGTACCTATGCGCATCTCCTGGTCTACATACCAGTTCTCTAGGATTCCTTCCAATGTATGGATGAAGTGATGAGGCCATTCTTCTGGTGGTGTCATCCTCCATTGTGTTCTGCACTTCTCCAAATGTTTTTCTGGTCTTCCTTGTCCATCATACCTCTGCATTTTGTGTCTCCCCTGTTCTTCGTTGAATCTAATGCGCAGTGGTCATTTACATTGGTACCAGTCCTGAATTATTTCTTTGTGCACACCCCACCATATTGCAGGTGTAGCTCTCAGTGAAATATATAGGGATAAGAGTCTCTTATTTTCTATCACTTCTTCCTCATATTTTGTCATAAATTTATCTAAGTCATTTACCCTATGAAAACTGGGATGTTCTCTTATCTTTGCTCCAAACCATCTCACTGCGTGGTCTATCATTGTGCACCTTCTTTTGGAAACTTCATGTAATCTATGTTGTCAATTCTCCAAACCTGTATCTAAGTCAGAAGCACATGATTTGATGCTTCTCCAACTGAGTATCCCATCTTTAGTTTGGTTAACATAATCTTCTTCTCGAGTGGTGGTTATCTACAACTCGTTTATTTCCTCCAAATCTAAGCAAGTGGGTTCTACAAACCTTTCTACTTATGAAGGATCTAATGGTGCAATGACTCTATATTCACCTGATTCAAACAACATTTTCCTTGTCTTTAGGTTGATTATGGCCTGGTTATCAAATTCCCAATCGAGTTTAAGCAATGTTGGATATGGGGTTGTGCCATCTACTATTTCTATTACGTCAAAGTCTACCTTAATGTGCACTCCATCCAAATATATTATCACACCTTTAAGTCTTCCAATTGGTAAAAATTTGTGTTGATTAGATAATTTCAACTGGATAGGTGAATATCCTAGTGTGGGTTCTCCCATACACTTCCATGTCTTCTTAGGTAAGATATTTACTTCAGATCCCAAGTTCTGTATAATATCACCCATATTGAAATCCCCAATGTTAGCATTTAATATTAATTACCTTCTTGTCCTTCCTGTATGGAGATGATTGATTGTTTTTTGTTCTAACTTTCCTTTTTCCTCTGTATTACATCTTTCTATCATATTTTGTAATATCTTAAGAGATGATGGGTTATTCAATAGTTTAACACAGAATTGCAGAAAAGTATTTATGTTACTTTCTTTCTCTAGAGGTTGTGTTTCACTGGTGTGATCCATTGAGAAAGGAATCTCATACATCATAGAGTTCTAAGTATGATGCGTAGATAATGTAGACGCAACATTTTTCTTTAGAAACTCCTATCTTTCCTCCTTGAATGTTTCCTTTTCTTTTCGCGCATCAACCTACTTTTGTGGTTCAGTATTCTTGTTTACCCATTGGTGTTGTGTTGGATCGTGTCTTACTGTGTCGATTCTTGTCTTAGTTCCTCCTCACGTGACTATGTTAATGTTTCTTCCATCATCCCTAGATCATGTATAAATCCACTATATATTTTGGTTGTTCTAGTTCCTATTTTCTTGGATCTTCCCCAATAATGTCGTACAGTCTTCTATATCATGGTCTGTTGCATGAAAAATACATACATGTCGCAGGTGGAAGTGGAAACTCCCTTGAATAATCTCCTGTTTGTTGGCAGTTGTGACAAAATAATGGACCTCTGCCTCATCCAAATCCTCCTCTACCTTGTCCTCCACCTATGTATCCAGATCTATCTCCGCACGTCGCATTGTACTGAGGTACCTGATTATACTTCGCGGGTTTATACTGTGGGTGTGCATTGTTATATGGTGGTTGCCCAATGTTATACTGTTGTTGTGAATTATTATATAGAGGTGGTACCTATTTTAACTGAGGTGTATCTTTCCCTGTCATCATTTCTTCTTGCACCCTATAATTATCTTAAGTTATTTCTCTCATTAGATCCATTGTCCTACAATCTTTATCATCATGACCCATTGACTTGAAAAAAATTCAATATGAACTTTTGGGTATTGTCTGGTACTTCTGCATCATTGGAAAATGATATGGATCATGCCCATGTGTTTTCCAAATCTCGCACCATGGTCCTCCTGTTGGAAAATGGTTTGGTACTCCTTTTTCCATGTACTGCGCAAAAGTTGGACATTCATTCATATGGTGTCCTTCTGTCCTGCATGTGGTACACCAAACAACTTCTCTTTTCTCTTTTCTCTTATTTAGGTTAAGATGAAATGTTAGGTTTTTTAGATCCTCCTTCATCTCCTCTATTGATATTGGTTCTCTTCCAGTTGTAAGGCTTCCTACAGAGCCTCTTCCTAAATTTGGAACTTTTGTTGTCTCAATGGGTATTTCAAATGTGGTAACAATGAGTTCACAAATAAGTGTCTATGTTGCATTTCATTCATTACACACTTCAACTTACCTTTGAGATTCTTAAATCTTTGATAAATATCCCAAATAGACTCGCCTAGTTTTTTCCTAAATTCAATCATCTCATTCATGTACTGATCTTCTCCGCTGGGATTCTGAAATTCATTTATTGGTATTTTTTTCACATCTACAATAGTCCTTGTTACTCATGTTGGATCGTTTACATCTAGGCTCATGTACCAATCCATTGTGTTATCTCTTAGCATGATATATAACTTAGAAAGTTTTGTATCCTCATTTGTGATATGGTTTGCTTCCCAGATCTTCTCACAGATGAATAAGTTTTTTTTAGGGTCATCTAATGCCTCTCCCCGAAATTCTAGTGACTTGATCGTGGGATCATGTTCTGCCATTTTGAACTGTGTTGAACTACTACCTTCGCACAGTGTAGATATTTGAATATTACTTTCTAAATTGGCTCCTCCATTTTTTGTTCCTTTTTTAGATGTGTTTCCTACTTTCTTTCTTCCACTAAAATTTGTTTGTCTAACTGGTCGTGTTCTTTCTGGTGTACTAGCCGCACATGGGGTTATAGGTTCCACACTAACATTGATATGGATTGGATTTCTACCTTCTTTTTCTACCCTTGGACCTCTTGTCTTCCTTTCATATGTTGTGTGCATGATTTCCTCAATCTGCTCCACATCCCAAAGATCCTCTACCTCTTCTTCATCACTTGTCAATACCTCTCTATCAACTATGGATCTATTCTTGTTATTCATATTATATTGGTACTGTGCGTCTTTTCGGTTGTTGACATTATCTTCTTTATATGGTCTTCCTCCATCATGATTGGGTCCATGGCCTCCTTTTTATTTCCCTTATCCATTTATTCCTCCATTTATCCACCTCTTGTCAGTGATTCCCCCCTTCCCCCATGCATGCAGCGAAGTTTAGTTGTTCTATTCCATGGTCATCACACCGTTGTTATATAATAAAATATTGATTGAAGTATAAAGCGATCTGATATACGTACCTCTTGGTCCTTTTAGAAAATATTGCTCTGTTGCACTGTAAGACTTTGTGGTATCTACTGCAAATTCAATGATAACCATGCAACAATACTCTCTAACCAGAAAACTACTATGTGCATAAATTTGTTGTTAACTTACTGTAACTACATGATCTCCACAATATTCCACTCCAAATATCTGATTTGGTTTGTTGGGTGGTTGTATTTTAACCTCAATATACACTCCTGCAAAAAATGTGGAAAATCACAGAAAAATACCTCATGTAAGTCACTAAACATGTATTTGTCCAGATATTTCCATGGTGTAAACTTAGGTTTTTTGTTATCCTTCTACGCAAATTCCAGTTCCTTTTTTTTCAACCATATTTAGATCTCCTCCTTCATTGGATTCCATGGTCTGAAATTTCCTTTCTATACCTACATTCTCCACATGTTTCTTCTACGAATCTCGTCCACTCAATCCCATGCAGTTCCAGCTAGAAATGAAACCATTTATTGGTTACTTCTATGACTTATACTCTTGGTCTGACCCAGGTTCAAATCTGAACAGGTTTCCAACAAAATGCTCTAAAACTATCGACCCTCTTGGTAAACCATAAGGAAAAATAACACACAGAGTTCACTGCGCAGCCTCACCTGAGATAGTTCTTTGGGTTACTGCAATTCTCAAGTTCTTGCAGTCTAGGAATGAGTGGGGATCTGGGAATGTAATTGATCTTCTTCATGCATTCATCATGTTATTCATTCAAATATTCCTAGGATTCATTCATCTTTTAAACCATGCATGTATTCTAATGTATCTATATTAACCATTCATTCATTCATTCATAAACTGACTATTGATAGAAGATAAACATGGAAGAACCATAAAAAATAGCACAGGTTTTACCTTGGTTCACCCCCTCCTGGACTACATCCACAAAGATTTGGCTTCTCTTATATTTTATTTATTTCTCTACAAAATATGGCACTGTGCACACTACATCTCCCATTATACACTCATGAAAAGGTTCAATACCCTCTATGAGGAAAACTAGATCACACCAGGCTCCTCAGCCTGTGATCCAACCCTCGAGATCTGGCCTACTTGACTCTTCTACAACTCACCAGCTTTACAAAAATATCAGAAAAATAACTGAAATACCACCAATCGAACAGAACTACAAAAGTCGAGTTGAACTAGTCTCTGAATAGAACCCTGACCTAGACCTCCTAGGTTCTTATTTATACTATTTTACAGGCTTCTAGCCATTACAATCTTTACCAAAACCCTAACCCTATCATGGTTAGGTTTTCCTGCTTGCATGCCTTGCATGTTGCTCCTCTTGTATGCTTCTTTCCTCACACATGTTGCTTTTCCTGCCAGCTGTTCTTCTCCAAAATTAGGCCTTTCCTTCCAAAATTGGGTCTTTCCTCAAAATAGGCATGCTCCCAAAAACATCTTACCCATAGTTTTTTCATGTTTTATTTTTCCAACTGTGTTAGGAAGTAGCCAAAGGAAATCACAAACAATTTCAACGTATGATTCAATACTGAATAAGTTTTGATGAAGAGAATGGGTCATCAAAAGGAAAAAGTAGATTCCAACATGTGTAACCATATCACAGTGAATGAGAAAGAAGTCAATAGATCATGGGTACTTAAGAGCATAAGATCGTTGAAGTAGTTCTATCAGATATCAGAAAAGGAAAATATTTTTCCATAGAATTGGGTGCCACAATTCTGATCCAAGATCATTGTAAAGTCACGCTTAAATTGTCAAAAATAAATTATGGAGGTTGCGCACCAAATTTTTGGCACCACGTCACAAAATTGTGTTGGTGAAAGGAAATTCCCGATTGTGGGAATTAACATGAAAAAAGTGAAGCAAACATGTCACATAATATATTGGAGTCAAATCACAAGGATCTCATTAAAATAAGGAAGGAATAATACCAAATCATAGGCACGATATGGGTCAGAATAATACCAAATCATAGGCACGATATGGGTCATAAAATTAATAAAGAACTGACATCCAAAAACACAGAATAAATCTCCAAATATCACTAGCATGAAATCTTATCATTATATTGATGGGTTTAAATGGACCAAAAATAGTAAGTGGTACTCGATGCTACATAATCCCAATTATATTGTGCACCGTCTGGTTTAGGATACCCATTTGGATCCAAGCCTAGTTGTCATTACTGGTTATGATGGTGAAGATGGATGGTTATGCGATGTAAATATGTAGATGAAGACTATGTATGAAAATAAATATAATTTATTCTATTCTATTATATCCTATCTAAGAGAGATCTATCATGATCGAATGAGTTGTAATGAAACTAAAATTTATTGAATTGTAAGGTACCATGTCTATTAGAATAGCCGAAAATAGAAATATTGCAGAGAATAACATTGAAACAACACAATAGATGAAACCACAACGTCAAAATATAGCCTTTATTGATAGGAAACAATGTTCACTTTCCTCTTTGAGGGGGAAACCTACAACAGAGCAGTGGTTTATTATAATAATTCTCAAGACAAAACTTCTCATGCCCTCGACTCCTATTTATACTAAATATATCTATAAAAAGAACAATCTAGAGGAAAATCTTCTAGAAGCAGAAGCTTCTATTAGGTATTCTTACATTTGAATTATTATTCCTTATTACTAGAACTTATTAATATTGGCCTTTATTACATGGAAAATATATTATTCTACCTACATGAGGGGTTAGGGAGGTTATGTCCCAAACATTCCCTCCCCCTTAAAAAACAACCTTGTCCTTAAGGCTTGAGATGAGGAAATTGTTGCAGAATGGTAGTTGGCTCCCAGGTGGCATCTACTGGATTTGTATATTTCCACTATACTAACACTTCCTTGATGGTGTGTTGATGGATATATTGCTCACGCTGGTCCAAGACTACTTGTGGCTGCAACTATATGGAGCCTTCTTCATCCAACTCGGGAAGACTGGTTTGAGTTTGGCACTTAGTTCCAATCACCTCCTTTATGTAGGAGACATGAAAAACATGATGGATCTTATAATGACTGGGAAAAGCTAACTAATAGGCCACCTGTTCCATGCACTTGAGAACTGTATAAGGACCATAAAATTTTGGCACCATTTTCTGACAATGGTAAGCCTTGAGTGAAGTCTTCTTATAAGGTTGCATTCAAAGAAACACCTCGAACCCTTAAGAAAAGTGACATTTTGAGTGACCTTGATCTTCTTGTTGCTTCATGTGATTCTGAGATATGACCAAATTACCTTTTAGGGTATGGATAATAGACTCTCGAACTGTAAGAGTTTGGTCAACTTCCTGGACCTTCAAGACATCAGGCATGTATGAGAGAACTGAAGGTGGATTTTTTCCATATATCGCTTCAAAAGGAGTCATGCAAGTAGTTGTATGGTAAGAAGTGGTGTACCACCATTCATCTAGGGGTTACCATTGATCCCATTGATTTTGTCTTTCATATTCAAAACACCTAAAATATGTTTCCAAACACTTTTTGACAACTTCAGTTTGACCATCGTATGGGGATTATAGGCAGTGTTGAGATGCAATTGGGTGCCATGTAGCCTGAACATTTCTTTCCAAAAATGGTTGTTCAAAGTGGGATCTCTGTCAGAAAAAATAGAATGAGGTATTCCATGAAGCTTGAACATATGATCCAAGAAAATTTGAGCCACAATGGAGGGGGTAAATGTATGTTGAAGAGAACATAAATGAACATACTTGGAAAGACGATCAACTACCACCATGATGACTGGATTATTGCCTGATTTAGGTAATCCAACAATGAAATCCATAGAGATATCCCTCCAAATAGTGGGTGGAATCAAAAGAGTTTGTAGTGTGCTAGGGTATTTGACTATTTCACCCTTGTTGCATTGACATAGATCACATTCTACCACAAAAGTGAAAACATCATGTTTCTTATCATCCTAGAAAATATAACATTTAACCCTGTCATAGGTTTTGGTAAACCATGAGTTCCCATCTATGGGTGTAGCATGAAGCTCATAAAGCACCATGGATTTAATTTGTGAATGTTTACTTAAATACATATGGCATTTGTAGTGAAGCTCATCATTGTACCAAGAGTACCCTAGGGAAACAGGAGAATTGGATTGCAATTATTGGATCAGACGTGAATTTTTTGGATCTTGCATCCACTCCTGGCAAACAATTTGGAGCCAATATGGTAAAATGAAGGAGAGGGGAAAAAGGGACCCTTCATGTTCATATTTTCTTGAAAGAGAATCATCAACCACATTATCTTTGCCTTTCTTGTAAATGATCTCATAATCATATCCAAATAGCTTAGTTACTCATTTTTTTTTCTCCGAGGATGAAATACGTTGCTCAAGAAAATACTTGAGGCTATGATGATCTATCTTAATTTGGAAGCGTTTCCCCAATAGATTATGGAACCATGGATCCATTGCATTCAAAATAGCCAACATTTCCTTTCCATAGATTGATTGGCCTAGATGTCATTCTGACAATTATTTACTGGAAAAGGCCAAAGGCCGACTATATTGCATAAGGTTAGCTCCAATTCCTCTCTCGGAAGAATCACATTCCAAGACAAAGATCTTTGTGAAGTTATGAAGGGTCGGGACAAGAGTGGTGCACAAAGCATCCTTCAAGGTTTGAAAGGAATGATCATTTGTTGGAGTCCAAGTGAAATAATTCTTTTTAAGGAGAGCAGTGAGAGGCACCATAATATTTCCATAATTCTTAAAAAAATTGAGATAATATCCCGTTAAACCCAGAAAACCATGCAAGATTTTGAGAGTATTAGGGAAATTTCAATCATGTATAGATTCAATCTTCTTAGGATCCATCCTGGCACCCTCCTTGCCAAAAATATGACCCAAGTACTCAACTTCCAAGGCTCCAAAAGCACATTTAGATTGTTTGAGGAAAAGTTGGTTATGAGAGAGTATATGAATAACTTAATCCACATGGGCAATATAGGTTGGCCAGGTTTTAATATAGATGATAATATCATCAAATAAAACTAAGACAAAATGATGGAGAAAAGGATCAAAGACATGATTCACGGGGCTTTGGAAAGTGGAGGGAGCATTACACAAGCCAAAGGGCATGACCAAGAACTCATAGTGGGCCTCATGAGTTCTAAATGAAGTCTTAGGAATGTCTTCCACTTTCATACGTATTTGGTGGTATCTAGAACGAATATCAAGTTTAGTAAAGCACTGGGCACCACTTAATTCATCCAAGAGATCATCAATGACATGAATGGGAAAGTTATCTTTGATGGTGAGTTTGTTGAGGGCACGAAAGTCAAGATACATGTTCCAATACAATTCTTTCTTAATTGCCATGATCATAGGAGAATAATATGGTCTAGTACTAGGATGAATAACGCTTGTGGCAAGAAATTCTTGAACAATTTTCTCAATTTCATTCTTCTAGGAAAAGGGATGACAATAGGGATGAACATTGGGAGGAAGGCTATCAGAGACGAGGGGAATGGAATGATCATGGAAACCACAGGAAGGAGGAATTCCTTTGGGAGTGGAAAAAATACCTTGATATTTAGAGAGGATGGATTGAAGGTCAGGAGGAACAAAGGGTGTCCCAACGGCGTGAATGGAATGGAGTTGTGCAATAATGCCATAATGACATTTTTTTTGGAGCGTTTCCATGCAATGGGAACTGATGATATCAGGGGAACCTATTGTGATTCCTTGTAACTTATAGTGTTGTCCCTCCTGGTTGAATTGCATGGTTAATTACTTAAAATACATGAGAATGGGACCTAGATTCCTTAACCATTCGACACCTAGCACATTGTCACAACTAACCATGTCGATAGAAAACATATGCTATTTCATGTGGTACTGACCAATTTGGAGACACACGTTTTCAAAATGACCCCACATTTCATGGACCCTCCATTGGTAGTCATGATTTTAAAGTTGTTAATTGTTCGGATATAGAAATTAGTTTCTTGGGAAATGAGGAGATGAATAAAATTATGGGTGCTTCCACTATCAACGAGGATAATGAACTTCTAATGCTTAATGTAATCAATTGTCTTGAGGGATTGGGGAGTAGAGAAGCTAGTGAGAGAATTCAGGTAAATGACTGGTTCAACTTCTGGAGGGTATGAGGGTGGAGTCAGGTCAATGGGCTCAGAAGACTCGACCACAAGGGGAGCCTTGACCTCTTCTTCAGAAAAATCCTCATAGATGGCCATAATTTTTTTTTGTTGCTTACTATTTTTCCCATGAAAATATTTTTCATCACAATTATAAGAAAGGCCTTTGAGTTGGTGTTCAACAATTCATGCCTGGGTCAATTTATGGATCTTTATTGGGGTGGAAGGAGGAGTGGTAGTGACTGGTTTAGGGCGAGGAATAAATTAGGGTTTTCTAGTTTGAGAAGAGACAACCTGTTGTGATTCCTTATGTCTCTTAGTAGATTCCACCCAACTATGGGGGAAATCCATGAGGAAGTGGGGACAAATCTCTTCCTTGAGGTCACTAATAAACCATTCTTGGAAAAAAGCATCATACATGCCATTTGTACGGAAATCAAATCACTCAAAAGGAGATATAAATTATTCCATTGTGCCAAATTGTTTTAGCTTTGTCAAATGACGTAAATGGTGGGTGTCAGTGTCAAAATTTTCATAAAGCTCTGCAAAAAATTATGTCTAAGCCACATACCCTTGGCGGTCATTTTTTCTCCATTTCCACCATTTCCAATGTTTTTGATCTAGATGGAGAACACCATACCAAAGTTTGGCCAACTGATCTGTAATGTCGTACAAAGAGAAATAGTGTTCCATTTGAGTTAACGAGCCGGTGGAATTTAATTCATAAAATTTGCTCATATCCACTCACGGAAAGTGTAGGTCACATTGAAGGTGATGGGACTGAAAAGTCTTGGAATTGGAGGAAGTTTCACCTTCGGGGTGCAAAGGTGGGTCAAAGGAGTTAAGGTCTCCAATAATATTCATCTTGGAAAAGATATGGCCAACAAAGGATTAAATATGGTTAGAGAAGTCATGTTTTAGGGTTTCCATTTTTTCATCTATGGTGGACTGCATTTTGTTATTGATGGTGGTAATATTGGCACTGAGTTCCCACACTTCCTTTTGGGCCTCTACAAAATCAAATGACAAGGAATTAAGGCGAGAGTCAAGGTCTTGGCTACGAGTGCGGGCCATGATGAAGGGGGGAACCAAAAATGGGTGGGTGGGACCACATAGAAAATGGGTTATGGGTTAATGGTATCATGACGATCAGGGAAACGAGGGGAATCTAATGGGGTAAGTCCCAAATAAGGGGTCTGGAAGGGGATCGGTTCCACGAAAAAAATTTGTTGGACAATGATAGGTATGATTGTGATCAATGCGAAGAGAGGAATCCAATTGGATAGGGCTCAAATAATGGTGCAGGAAGGATCCATACTTTTTTTTTTTACTCTTGCATATTTATACTCTGATCTAAATAATATTGTAGTATTGAAAGGACCAAATTCTTAACAGGAAAAAATGTGTAGTAATTTCACAACCAAAATGGAGGTAAAGTTTCATGGCAATAGATATTGTCTGTTCGTTTTTTGTTTCAGTCCCAAGGGATAGGGTATTCAGGGTTTCTATAGACAAGGGTTTTCCATGTGCTATATCTCTCTAATATATGTGTGGGGTCCAACAATAGTACTCATCCCAATATATTAGGGAACCAACTGAGGAAGCTAGACTGTGCCCTTAGCCATACTACCCGACTACCCAGGAACTAGAGAGTATCTTCCCAAGTGTTGTTCTCGGTGGTACTATAGCATTCAGGCGTCTGATTGGTTTACCTACTAAGGGATTCAGGATATCTAGGTCGATATGTATAAATATTTGGTCTAATGTGCTACCACTAGAAGAGGTACCAACAAGGGTTACAAGGGTGGAAAATAATATGCGCTTAAGTACCACTTTTAGTTCCTGCATGTATGCTTCCCCGAGCGTGGATTTATGCATTGAACAACATATATTTGTAGCTTTAATATGTCACAATATGTCTCTACCTTGAAAAAAAATAACCCACAATTTTCTGCCAAGGAAAGTGCTATGATACCACTTGTAAGGTATCAGATCTATTATAATAGCCAAAAATAGAAATATTTCATAGAATAATAATGGAACAACACAATAGATGAAGCCAAATCACCAACTCAATACATTTATTTATAGGAAACAATTTTCACTTTCCTCTTCGAGGGGGAAACCTCCAACAGAGAAGCTCTCTTTTACAATAATTCTCAAGACAAAACTTAGCATGCCCTCGAATCATATTTATACTAAATATATCTACCAAAATAACAATCTAGAGGAATGTCTTCTAGAAGCGGAAGCTTCTATTAGATATTCTTACATTTGAATTATTCTTCCTTATTATTAGGCCTTATTAATATTGGACTTTATTACTTGGAAAATATATTATTCGACTTACGTGAGGGGTTAGGGAGGTTAGGTCCCTGACATGAAGGCCTTTACTTAGGAAGCTATAATGAAGGTGAGAAGTTAGAAACACATACATGAAAAATATATAATCAGAAAAGTATAAACTATATTTTCCACATACATCACAACTCATATGCACTAGACATATTAAATATAAAGAGGAATAACAAAACTGTGAAACTAATATAGATTTCATTAGATTAGTCAATAAGCAAGCATATCCTTATATCACATGTGAACATCATACATTTTCATTAATCAAGTACTTTCTCCAAAAAGAATTTGAGAGTGTATACAAAGCTTGAAGAGTGCCTTCAAAGTGGGTCTCTTCCTATATTTATAATGTTTTTTCTAACTCCCATGCGAATTCTTGTATTCCCCTAAAGAAACTATTAAAAAAATGTTCATCTTCCTTCTACTTGATGACATGTATACAGAGTAAAGACAAAATTGGGAATAGTTCAGAACAGACAAAATAGAGTATAGGTAATAAAAATTTCAATTTTTTTATTTTGTATTATTCATGAACTCTTGTCTCAAAGGTATATTGTGCAAATTTCCAGTTGATCATATAGAGATACAAGCCTACGGTATGCCAACTCTTCTAGGGAAGTTGTATGCATGAATATGTTGTCATCGAGGGTCTACATATCCTTTGATAATGTATCCATGACAGCTTGAACCATAGTATGTAATTTGGTTGGTTGAATGAGGTGTTGGTCTAGTAAGTTTGATGTTACTTTGGTGGTTGACTCTGTTGGGTTGTGAAAAAGGTGAAAATATCCTCCTTGTTCTCATGGTTTATGATACAATATTAATTGACATTTTTGTTAATTAGGAATAATTAAGATAGAAAATGATTAAAATGTCTTATAGAAATATTATTGAGTAATGATAGATAAATTCTGATATTTGGTTGGAATTGTTTGATTTTAACACAGGAATGAATAAATATTGTCAAACCCAAGATAGTTAAGGAGATTTTGAGGATACGAAGACTATTGAAGGTTGAAGACATGAGGTGCAAAGCAGTTTGGAGAAATATTGATTCCATATTTTGTAAACTTTCTAAATAGTAAAAGCGATCCTAAGGATCTCTCAATCCTCAGGATAGCTTAATTTACCCATGTTATTGTAATATATAAAGGATAATGAATCCTGAAAAGGATCATCACATAATTATTATCTCAAAAACATTCAGAATTCGGAATTTCTTTACACAATCAATTTTTGTAGATGTTGCACCAGTTATGGAGTTAATAGAAGCTTTGAGAGTTTTCATCATTTTTGCATACTGAGTTTTTATCAGTAGTGCTTCTGAGGACCAAGGGCCAAGTTTGAAGGAGTTACTGTCTCAATCTGTAATTGTATCATTTTGATTTCAGTTTTGTGCTTTAAATCTCTCTTGCAATAGTTAAGATAAAATGCATAAGTGTGTTAATGCTTTCATGTTGTTTGCTTATAGAAGATAGATGCTTCATTTTGAATGATTATTGTTGTTCCAGTTTCCATTGTTGTAGTTTAAAGCTTGACAGTTCCTCTCATTTTCACATGCACTGTTCCTTTTCTCTTAAATTAGCATTTGTTGTCCCTTTCACTTAAATTAGCATTTGTTGTCCCTTTCACTTAGTTTAGTATTTGTTGTCCCTTTCGCTTAGTTTAGTATTTGTTGTTCCTTTTCGCTCAACTAGCATTTGTTGATCTTTCCATTTATTGTTCTATTCTCAATTTACAGTACTCAGCTATTTATTTCCAGCAGATTAGATAGTCATCAATAGATCAATTTATTATGCTTTTCCATAGATTCAATTACTGTTTCTAAATTAGATCAATTTAGCAATTTAATTCATGCTTTTAATTCATAGCATGTTATAAATCAGATTTAAATCTTGTTATGTAAGATCTTAGTTTTAGAAGTTTAATGAATGTGTGAGGAACTTGATTCTTGATAAACTCATATTTGCTTTAACTACGCGATTTCGGCCTCTACAGCTATCTGCATAGACTTTGCTGACATTCTTGAGATAAAGAGACGAATCCTCAAGTTGATAAAATAATGTTAACTAAGGTTCTTTTTAGGACATCTTTAGAGTCCAACATTTTGGTGTCGTTGTTGGGGAGAGTGTCAAAGGAAGCATAGGTTGTGTCTCTAGAGGATGAGGTATTAAAGACGGAAGGTAAGAACCTACGTAGGCAATAAGTAACATTCTTATGCCAACGCCTACTTCTAGATGATATATAGAGGTTATATAGGTGTTTAGAATTTTTGTGTGAAGTGTGTATGACTAAAAATAAAGAACCTGAAAAATCAAAACCCCCACCAAAAACTACCAAAGCCCAGGGCTCGGTGCTCTCTGGGAGAAACACTTTCATAGATGACATCATCTGAAAAGCTAAATCTCAAGCTTCGGTTGGACCCAGAAGAGGTTCCACCTGAATCCCTCAGGAAGCAGTTTCACCAACTACAACCCATGCTGAGGTTCACAACATAACTGGAGGAACTGAGCAAAGTTTTCAAAGTACAAATCTTCCACCTCTCATCCCTTTAGACGAGGGAAATTCTTGTAATCTAGAGAAAGGAGAAGGGGAAACCAGTGGGGTTGCTAAGGAAAACCCATCACTGTTAAGCCCTAATATTGGCTCATTACCACTTAATTGGGGCATATTAGATTAGTAATGTTATTTTATTTATGTCGGCTTAGGCCATTAGTTGTAATTTAGATTATTAATGTTATTTTATTTATGTCGGCTTTAGGCCATTAAACCTCCTAGTCTCCTATATATACCAAGGAGACATTTTCATTTTGAATCATCTTGTACTTGAACATTTAAGTGGGGTAA
>ML787555.1:249506-260023 GCA_009831015.1 Picea engelmannii | reverse complement strand
GGGCATATTAGATTAGTAATGTTATTTTATTTATGTCGGCTTAGGCCATTAGTTGTAATTTAGATTAGTAATGTTATTTTATTTATGTCGGCTTTAGGCCATTAAACCTCCTAGTCTCCTATATATACCAAGGAGACATTTTCTTTTTGAATCATCTTGTACTTGAACATGTAAGTGGGGTAAAAGGAGGTTGCCCCCTCGAAGAGGCTTATTATCTGAAATTATCTCTTTTTCAAGGCGTTGAGTACTTTTCCTGAGGTTTTTCTATGCTATATTGAAGTTTGGTTCTTAACAATCACCACCACCTGATCCTAAATCTCCTATGAAAGGAGAAGGTATACCTGAAATCCTAGATAGAGGTAGTGTAATCAAATCCCCTAGGGGATCAAATAATCAATCAAAATAACACCCAGGCCAAGAAATTCCTGAATATTATTGGCATATCTTCGACCAAATGGCACAAACAAATCCACAACAACCCCATACCTCCACTTTGGAATATCCTATAGTTATGCAGTTGCCAATGCCCCCCTTTTATGGATTGATTTCAGAAGACCTGTATGCATTCTTATTCGAATTTGATGTCCTATGTAGGGGTTATGATTACACCTCTGAACCCCAAAAACTAAATTTGTTTCCTTCCACTTTGAAAGGGGCAGCTTTGTGTTGGTTTATGGGATTGGGAGGAAGAACTATAAACTCATGGGATGAGATGAAACAGGCCTTCTTGACAAAATATCATAATTATTGTAGAACCAGGTATCTAAAAGACAAAATATTTCAAATGACTGCAAAAGAAAATGAGACATTAAAAGAATATGTTGAAAGATTCCAATACAATTTGCAAAGATCTCCTTATGGTACATTACCATGTGAGGTGCTCAAAGACACTTTGATAAAAGGAATGAAAGATGAATGGGTAGAAACATTGAATTTAATGGGGAAGGGTGATATTTATCAAGAAACATATGATAACATCGTTCAATTGTGCATCAGGTGCTCACGTGGAAGTACATAGACTACATCAAGGATGCAGACTCCCCTCACTAGAAATAGTAATATTACCAGTGAAGGAGTTACCTGAGCAGAAGTCAGTAATCTCTTAGAAATTTCAAAACTCATATTCTGAGCACTCTAACCACACAATTGGATGTATTGCAGGCCAAACAGAAACACATAGAAGAAGAACCGACTTTGACCATATTTTACAACTGATGCAGAAAAAAACATGATCCAAGGGAATGTCCTTTAGATGTGGTTCGGGTGTGTGCTATCTGTGCTAAATACCATGCAACAGATCAATGCCCATCTCTCCTAGGATTAAAAGATGTCTTGAAGGAGGTAGAAGAGGAAACAAAACCAATATATCTAATGGCCCAACATCGCCAATGGCAGGCTCGTCCCGAGGGTACACTACAAGATCCTTCCTCTTTCTTTTTTGGGCAGTATAATCAGCAGCAAAATTATGGAAACACATGGCAGGGTCAATCATTTTCTAACCCCAGCAATATCCAGCTACAAACGCCCCTTGGCTAAATAAAACGACTGCAAACCTTCCTTGGCCAAATCAGCCAGCTACGAATCCTACCTGGCCTAGCTTGCAATACCCTACCTCATCTTGGCAGAATCTAAACAACAACCCCTATCCTTCACAGTGGCCCAATACAGTTGCCCAAAACTCGAATTGGAACCAAAATTGGCAGTGCCCCATGGGAATGACCAATCAACCCATGGGGATGGACCCTCAAACAAAACCCACTTTGGAAGCTCCACTCCAACTACTCCAAAACCCTTAATCGCAATTGCATCCTCAATTACCAACCCAACCCCACCCAAATCCTAATAATAAACTAGCACATCTTGTCCAGATTATTGAGAATGTGGAAGGGGAAATCAACTCGGTAGGGTGCAACGAACTTTGGTTGAGATCAGGATGCATAATCTATCATGAAAAAAGTAATGTTTCCCAAGAGAAGGAGAATGAAAATAACATACAACCAACAATAACACCCTCGAATGTGGTCATAACTGAAGAAACAGAGTAGGGAGGAAATACAGTCAAACAACAGAATCCTAATAAGGATGTAACTCCTCCTCCCCCATTCCCCGAAAGGTTGATGATAGAAAAACCTGTCGTGTATCCTAACTTCAACATTGTAGGGGAACTCAAGAATTTATATGTCAAGATCCCACTCCTGCAGGCTCTGCAAGACATCCCAATTTATGCAAATACAATCAAGGAATTATGTGGGAGGAAGCCTGTTAGGAAAGTTAAAATTTCATCATCAGTTGTTCATGTGGTAGGATCCTTGTCTGATCTCATTTTAGGTAGACAAGAACCAGTCAAATATGCAAACCAATGGAACCCCATAGTAACAGTTTAGATCCAAGGCTGTTCTTTTCCAAATACACTAGTCAATTTGGGGGCAACCATTAATATCATGACCATCGAAACCTGTAACACCCTGGATTTTGACTCCTTAGAACCTACCCCAATTATGTTATAATTGGTTGATCGATCAATGGTTAAACTGGTCGGCACATTACATGATATAGCAATTTCAGTCGACTCTTGGGAATATCCAACGGATTTTCTCATCATCAACCCAAGAAGTGGACTTGATGGGCATCCATTAATACTGGGAAGACCATGTCCCACAACAACAAATGCATACATAGGATTTCGCATGGGCAAAATGACAATTTATAGAGGAGGTGTTACAAAGAACCTCATCATGTACCCTCCAACTAAACCAAGCCTGACTATCATACATCTGCAGTTTTCACAACCAAGATATCCAGAAAAGGATCTATGATCCACTCTCACACTGGAAGAAGCTCTCATACTCAAGAACCAATTAGAGGATGATGTGATCAATAGCTTCATTAACAACCCAGCCATTATAAGTAACCCAACATGCCAAATGCTAAAAATTGTTCTGGATAGTGAAGCATAGGGAGACCCGCTAGAAGAATTGATGGAATAAAAATCCCAACTACTATTGTCCATAATAGAAAATCAGTTGATATTGCACCAGGGAGGTCTTTGAATATTAACTCCAATTTAAATGAGAAACAACAACAAAAACTAATTCAAATCCTTTCTAAATATCAACAGGATTTTGACTGGGAGCATTCTGACATAAGGGGCATTGATCCGCAACTCTGCACACATCATATTTATATTGATAAATATTCCTAACCCATCCAACAACCCCAAAGAAGATTGAATCCACACATCAGGGACATTGTTAAAGAATAATTACAAAAGTTGTTGGATGTAGATTTTATATATCCTATCTCGGACAGTCGGTGGGTTTCCCCACTAGTGATCCTCCCCGAGAAGAATGGGAAATGGAGAATCTATGTAGACTACATGGAACTCAACAAAGCTACCTAAAAGGACCACTTCCCCCTACCTTTTATCGATCATGTCCTGGATACCTTATCAAGGAAGAATTTTTTGTCTTTCCTAGATGGTTTTAGTGGCTATAATCAGATCTAGATTGCCCCAGAAGATCAAGATAAACCTACATTCACATGTCCCTGGTGTACCTTTGCATACAAAGTATTTCCCTTTGGATTATGTAATTCTCCAGCCAAATTCCAGAGGGCCATTCTGAGCATATTTTCTGATATGTTTAGTGAAGTGCTTGAAGTTTACATGGATGATTTCACTCCTTATGGCGACGACTTTGACCAAGCTCTCAATTATCTGGAGAAGGTACTGGAATTGTGCATTGATGCCAGGTTATGCTTAAGTCATGAAAAATGTCATATGATGATGATTGAAGGTGTGGTACTATGGCATTATATTTATGTAAATGGAATCAGGGTAGATCCAACAAAAATAGAGGTAATCCTTAATCTACCTACACCACATACACAAACTGAGGTATGTAGTTTCCTTGGCTCTTCAGGATACTACCTCAGATTTATGGAAAATTTTGCAAGAACTGTTGCACCTTTACATGCTTTGACTAGTAATGTTGAATTTCAGTGGACTGACAAGTGTAATGTGGCATTCATGGGACTCAAAAGGCTGATTTTGACAGCACTGGTGCTGAGAGGACCGAACTGGAAAATACCATTTCACATCTCCACAGACGCATCGAATATCTCCATAGGCATTGTCCTTGGACAGGAAGAATACAAGAAATCCTATGCTATTTATTTTATCAACAAGAATCTCACCCCTGTTGAATCTAATTATACAGTAACAGAAAAAGAATTTTTGGTTGTTATACATGCCATCAATAAATTTCTTCATTATATAATAGGCTATCCAGTTATTCTGTATACTAATCATTCTGCTATTAAATATCTAGCTAATAAACCTATTACTAATGGATGGGTTACTCGGTAGTTATTTCTATTGCAGGAATTTGAAATCACCATCAAAGATCGACCCGAAAGAGAGAATCTTGTTGCACATTGTTGATTAAGGTTGGTTGTCATTGATGTCAACCCTTGAAGAAAGCCCCGTAGAAAAAAGGTTTGGGTAATGGACCCAAGATTGTTTGATGTAAATATGACTCATTATTGTTTTTTCATGGTTGACAAGAAGTAAATATGGATGAACTCCAAAGTGGTCCCCTTATGGTGAAAGCTCTCACGGGAAGAAGCTTTGCAAAGTAAGAAAACCCATGCTTAAATGTGGAATAATGAGATGAAGGACAGTGAATTTTTTAGGTAAAATATCCTATATGTATAGTTCTTTTCATGCCATTTCTGGTGGTATGTATAACATCACATAACTCTTCACGGTTAGAGAGTTATGACCATGTGAAGTTGGAGAACCCAGGTTTGGGTAATGGACCCAAGTTTGTTTGATGGATAACGGTATGATTTTTTCTATATTTGAAGGTAATACTATTCTATATGGATAGTACATGTCATTCCATTTCTGGTGGTATGTGGAATGTTACGTAAATCCTCACGGTTTGAGAGTTATGGCCTTACGAAGTTCGAGGACCCTCAAATGTCATCTAGAAGCCCCAAAAGGTCAAAGTAGTCAAAGTGGTTTAAGAGATTTTAAAAGGTAAATAATAAAGTGAAGTGATGAGTGTATTATAATTCAAAGTGAATACAAAATAAATTATTTCAGTAATAAATTTAATGGAGAAATTAGAAGTGGGTTAACCCTAAAATAAGGAAAGTGGGCCAAGTGACCTAGAAGATGTTTTTAAGGAAGCTACTTGGAGAGTATAAAGAAGAGGCAAGGCTCTCTCATTTTAATTACACTTGAGAAAATTGAATATCTATAGGTGTCTGAGGTAACCAATGATATCTAAGCCGAATTTCTGAGGGAGTTGAATGAAAGAAGGTCGAAATGCAAGGAAGGATAAATTCTTTTGATGGTGCTTTCTAAGGTATGTTATTTACAGGTCATCTCACCATTTTCGCTATAAAGTTTTTTCTATAATGATTCAAACCATGAAATTTATATTCCATTGAGAAAACATACCCAGGTATCTTTGGTAAAAAATTCAGAATGTGGGTCATTGTATTTGGGGAGTTACACTCCGTGGAAAATAGGGTTTGTGGCTAGTCCTAAACCTAGTCAAAAACAGGTGCTTCGGGTAAAAACGTCATAACGTATTCATACCATATCTAAATTCATTGAGACATTTTTTTTTGGTTAGGTTACAGTCTTTACTATTCTTTGTAACATTTTCAGATCAATTCAACGAATATCTCATGCGGGGCACGCTCTACAAGGTCACTCTCTAGAATAAGCCATAATTCAACAAGGTATGTCATTTTTGCTATAACTCCTTTTTTGAGAGGTTCCAAGTAGTGAAACATGGAGGAATTGCATAAAACACATTGAAAAACATTGTGTATCAGTTTAAGATATTTATACATTACAGGTTCAAAGTTATGATTACTTCAAGTTAGGGTTGTTGACTAATCCAAAACTAGGCATGTGAGACTAAAGAAAATTTTGATGAAAATACTAGTCTCTTGTTGTTAAAGTTAAGTAAGGTTTACAGGAATGTGATCATATAAACCAGGTCTATTATAGAGATGCAAATCAAATTTGGATGATGAAATTGATGAGGGATTTTGGTTGAGGTACATGTTGAGTACATGGTTGAGACAAGTAGTTGATGAGCTAGCACATACATGAGGTGTATAGTTAATGATGTTGGTACATATTGATGAGTCATAGTTGATGAGTAGTTGAAACATGATTGGTACATACTTGGTACATGGTTGGATGCAATTTTTTATGGTACAGGTTGATTAGAGGTTGTTTGGTATAGGTTGGTGCATGGTTGATGCACTTATTTATGGTACAGGTTGATGCATGGTTTATTCATGGTTCATATTTATTGGTATAGGTTTACAACGGTATATCTCACAGTGATAGTGTGACATTGGTTCCATCATTCTAATTCAACTTCAGGGTGGTAGGACGGGGCAAGGACAGGTGGTTGTAGCCACCTTCCGGTTGTAGCTAGAGAACATAGGGGGTTGTAGCCTCCTTCTGGTTGTAGCCAGAGAATTGGGGATTTGGAGCTTCCCTCAGGTTGTAGCCTAAGAAAATAGGGGGTTGGAGCCTCCTTCCAGTTGCAGTTGGAAAACAAAGGAAGTTGGTGCTTCCAATGAATGTAATTCTTCAAGACATATAAGAAAAAGAATTATGTGGTTTTCTCCCAATTTGGGTTTCCATGTAAAACACTGGTGTACTGTGTATGTGTGTGATTTCTTATTTCTTACTGTTCATTATTGGATAATAATTCTACATTGATATAACATTTGAAGAAAAAGGATTATAATTACGCTATTACTAATTCACCCCCCCCTCTCAGTAATCCAACACACACTTCATGTCTCGCATACTCAAAACAGATGGTTCCTTGACAATTGAAGATCAATTTCCAGACGAGCATCTGTTTGTTGTCACTACTAAACCACCTTAGTATGCTGATGTGGCAAATTATCTGGCAGCCGGGAAACTACTAGCACACCTATCATCAAGGGAAAGAAAATTGATTGTCCAGCGCAGCGCACTATTCACCTAGATTGATGGATATCTCTTCCACACAGGGACTGATCTTCAAATCTAAAGTTGTGTACGGGATGACGAAATCTACGACATACTAAAGGAAAGTCATGGCGAGCCCTGTAGAAAACATTTTGGAGATCATAGGACTGGACACAAGATTTTACAGATGGGATATTATTGGCCCTCAATATTTAGAGATGCAAATAAATATGTACAGACCTGAGACATCTGCCAAAGGATGGGTCGACCAGGCCAAGATGATGAAATTCCCTTGAAGGCACAACTAGTTGCAGAACTCTTCGAGAGATGGGAGCTAGACTTCGTTGGCCCCTTCAATATGAAATCAAATCAGAAGGCCTATATCCTAGTTGCAATGGACTACATGACCAAATGGGTAGAGACAGAAGCCTAACCAAACACAACAAAGGAGGTAGTCATTAATTTTCTTTTTAAATTATTTGTGCGCTACGGATTACCTAGGGAAGTAATCACTACTGGAGGGTCGCAATTTACAGCCCATAGAATCACGACCATCCTGGATAATTATCACATTAAACACAGGGTTACTTCCCCATACCACCCACAAGAAAATGGGCAAGTATAAAGTACTAATAAAGTCTTGGAGGCAATTTTGACAAAAACAGTCTCAACAAATCATCAGAATTGGGCAATCGAGCTTCCAAATTCCTTATGGGCTTATCGTACAATGTGGAGTAACACCACTAGCTACTCTCCTTATCATTTATTCTATGGTAAAGAACCCATATTTCCAATTGAGTTTGAGATCAAGACTCTAAGTATGGCCCAGGAGATTGGACTGGATCTTACAGAGGCACATAAACAACGCCTACAACAACTCAATGAGTTGGACGAAGCATGCCTATCTGCTTTGGAGCGCACAGTTGTTATTCAGCAACAGAGAGATAACTGGCATGATAAAAATATCAATAAGAAATCCTTCCAAAAGGGTGATTGGGCACTTCTCTATGATTCCAGATTTCAGGATTTTCCTGGAAAATTACAGACAAGGTGGTTGGGACCATATAAAATTAAAGAAGTTCATAATAATGGCATTGTCACTTTAGTTACCATCGACGAGTCTGGTTCTCCTTTTCTGGTAAATGGACATCAGCTACAACTCTACCATCATTCATCTTCAAAAGAATCCTTTTGCCAAGAAGTAAGTAAGGATGCTATTGTTCAGATTCTAGCTGGCTGGGAAGGTAACCCAACAACATCAACTTCATAAATGATGATTTTTATCAACACTGTACATATTGTATATAGCTTTCTTTACATATTTGATTGATTTTTTAGTTTTTTTAGGAAAGCCACTTGAGAGAATAATAATTAGAAAAGATGATTGTAATAAATATAATTAAACACTCTTTTATGCTCCTTGCTACTATCTCACTTTGCAAAATTCCAGTAAATATAAACCCTGTTTTTACAAGAAAATGAACATGACCATAGACTATCCAATACTTCAATTATTTCATAAACTTACCCATAGAAATTGAATGAATTGAGTTGATGACTAATCAACTATAGATTCAGTAAAACAAAAATGTTTGTGGGAGTTTTTTAATCAGTTAATTAGATGGGTAAAAATTTGAACATCATCCCTATTGTTCATTTGAAACGAAATGATTCCCGTTCCTTTGAAAAGAACAACTATTGTTCCCTTCCTAAGTAATATCGTCTATACAAAATAATGATTGTTGTTCCTTCTATCACACTGTTGTTCCCCGTATAATGCTTCTTGTTCCTTTTTCAATAGTGTTGTCCATTTGAAAGGAACAATTGTTGTTCCTTTCACGATTTTTTTTTATTGTTGTTCCTTTCTCAAAACATGCCATTGTAATGTTAAACACTCCTTTGGGTATGAACTTCACTAATTTCTTTTTCATTAGAACTAGTTCTAATTTGTCATTTGGTGTGGATCATTTAACATACCTTAGTAAGCTATTTTTGGATTAATTTCTTCGAATCATCTTAAAAATTGTTCACAATTCATTAACCGCCATAATTCGCTTCTTTCCCCTATATATCTACATATACTTGAATGATAATTTCTTTCATATCATAATAAGGAATATTAAATACATTATTACATGGAATTATTACACTTCTTACGCCATCCCTCACTCTTAAGGAGTATATGAGCCTCCCTTGATAGAGCTTAAAAAAAAAAAAAAAAAAAATCAAACTAAAGCTTTTAACAAAGTAATAAACTTCTTCCATAAAGAATAGGGGGTCTCATCAAGAGACAACCTACCACGATAATTAGATAATAACATAAGTGACATTTCCACTATGGCTACCACACCATGGCAATGGCGTTTGACATTTTTTCGTCAAAGGACAAGAGGTCTCACCACAAGCCAACTTGTTAACTTAGGTTACAATCTAGTGAGTGGAATTATCATCATCTAGATACCAAACCAGGATAATGGTCTTCTTGGGAAAAGACAATTCAAACTATTTATTAAAGATACGGCCTCATCTATGGGTTAAAAGGCAACCATGTCGAGGCTATGGATGCCTTTTGGCAGCAGTGGCTCTACCTGTGGTATCGAAGTTTAAATTAAATACACCAAGTTTTAGTGTGTTCTTAGATTTTCTTTTCTAAACAATGAGGCTATCATTCTGGATATATCCAATAAAAAGGGAAAGTAACAATGTTATGATATGTGGAAAATTTTAAACACGTGAACAAATTTAAAATCATTCGGAATCGTTTTTCCTCAAAGGGTTTCTAACAAAGGTATGACAATTAGAATTTCCCACACAAAGTAATGATTATCATAAATACTGTTAAAGTGATTTTTGAAAAGTTATTAATGATTGTCTTTTCCAGCGGCAATGACGACATAACAATCACACCTCGCAGGAACTCCCCGCCATTATTATACTTGTACATTTGACGGTCGAATTCGACCTTTACATTTATGGGGGGTAGATGCTCGACACATTTATCGATAGATTTCAATGAGTGCAGTGTAAGTTTTAAAACTGAGAAGTAAAGAAATGCATATAGATTCTTAAGCAAGACATAAATTAATCAATTGCTCATACACAGAGCACACAGAGATTTTATACCGGAAACCCTCAACTGGGAAAACCTTTCTTATATTCATTATGTTGAATTTCACCATTCACCATACGATATATACAATGTTTTTAGGTATTCTGTAGATACCAAAACCCTAATCCCTTAATTCGGGATTAATTTACAAATCCGCTAAAAATAGCAAAATCTGCTAAAAATAGCAAAAACCGCCCCAAAAAAAAAATTCTGGGGTGCTACCCCGAACGCATGCGAGGCATCATCAGACGTAGTTGTCGAACCTGACACACCCACACACACACATGCAAAGAATATAACACATACCCAACATTCTCCCACTTGTTGTTTTCTTTGCATCCAGGGGTCCAGGGGAATATATAGTCAACAATCCAGGGCAGCAATGCCCATTGTTACTCTACACCAGGAGAACTT
>ML787555.1:202763-247239 GCA_009831015.1 Picea engelmannii | reverse complement strand
ATCTATGAATGAAACATAATACACAGATTTACCTAGGGATGGAACAGGAACAGGTCCAAACACATCACTGTGTATCAACTCTAAGATCCCCTTTGCTCTTGTAGCACCAGATGGGAATCTTAATCGATTTTGTTTACCATATATGAAATTTTCACAGAAATCAAAACCCAGAGTGCAATTAGACATACCTTCAACCATACCTTTACCGTGTAGTGTTCGAAGGCCCTTTTCTCCAATATGCCCCAGTCTTTGATGCCACAACATGGTCTTCTTTTCTGGGACAGTATTAGTCTTGTCTCCTTCATTTTTCCGCTCAAGGATAACAGAACTGTTACACCCATTAGTATAATTTCTTCCCAACAACTTGTACAGAGTTCCACAACGAACTCCCCTCATCAACACCATTGCTCCTCATGCCATCTTGCAAGTGTTCTTTTCAAATACAGTTTTCACTCCTGCATCACCCAACTTGCTTATAGATATTAGGCTCCTGGCTAGTTTTAGAATGTGTAGGACCCCAGGGAGAGTTCTAATCCTTCCATCGTTTAGCAGCAACTTAACCCTTCCACGTCCCAAGATTTTTGTTTTCGAGTCATCTCCTAGGAATACATCACCACCATCATATTTTTCATATTCAGAGAACCACTCCCTGTGAGGAGTCATATGGTATGACGCACCTGAGTCGATCAACCATACATCATGGTCTGCATGTGTACTTGTAGATGCTAGGTAAACATCACCTAGATACCACATAGTATAAAATCTCTGTGTACTCTGTGTATGAGCAATTGATTAATTTCTGTCTTGCTTAAGAATCTATATGCATTTTTTTACTTCGCAGGGTTAAAACTTACATGTGGTATCCTTTGTTGTTGAGGGTTTGGCTCGGTCTTGATAGATCCTTCTTCATAGATACTTGTAGATGTGGTATCAACGAGAAGGATAAAAAGAGAAATTGATGTTTCTAAATCCCCCATTGAGAGGAAAATAAGAAGCAAACGGACAAGACAACCTGAAGAAATTCAGGAAATGACAGAACAACCTGAAGAAATCCAGGAAATGATAGAAAAACTTGACAAAACACAGGATATAACACAGAAAGGGTATCCCTTACAGGAATATATTCAAGGAATTGAACAGACAAAATAAACCCCACAAGGAAAAAGTCAAGAAGATACCCAGCCAGTATTGGGACACCTCATAGAACATTTTTTAAAAATCTATGAGGTAGAGATAGCTCAGGTTCTAGGGACTTTAGGGACATCAATTAACAAATACACAAACATGCCAGAAGAATACCAAGCGCCAGCCTCTTCTTCAAACCTTGTTGAAGACTTCCCTGACATTGAGATGTCATTTCCAGAGGATACAACACAAGAAAAACCTCATACTCCAGTAAATATCCTGGTAGTGCAAGAAGAAGAAACAAAGGAACAACTATTGACTGATCATGGTGAGGAAAACCCTATCAGTTCACAAAAATAGAAATTAGGCAAAAGTCACAGCAGAATCAGAAGGTTAAAATAGGAGAAGAAGCTATTGAAGAGAAGGGTTAAAAGGATTAAAGTTTTAAAGAAGAAAGTTGGCAAACTTAAGGAAATTATCAAATAATTAAGAAAACAATTAGAGAAAGTCGACAAGGCTCATGAAAGAAAGAAGACCAAAAGACATAGAAAACAGGTAAGGAACCCTCTTCCTAGGAGGGAAGTCCAAACAAGTTTTGTAGGAACAAAGACAGAGATGCATATCCTTGAAGAGACAGCGGAAATGGAACTTCAAACTAAGATTACAACAGTAGAAAGGGAAGTTGTTCGAAATGAAGAGGAGATTCCTTTGGAAGCATATGAAACAGAGCCTCAACCAGAAATTCTAGAAGGAGCAGATGCTCAACCTGAGGAAGAGATTCCCACTCCTCTGGAGACCACGGATGTAGAAAATCAGACATTAGTCCCAGCAATAAAAGAAGTATCATGTAAGACTAAAGAAGCATCTCAGTTTCGGGAATAGAGTGTCATCATTGATAGACTAGAAGCATTGCTGGTACAAGCCCAGAAAGCCTTGACTCAAACTAGATATGAAATGGTGACCATGGCAGAGCACCAAAGAGTTTTTAAACAACTTAAATCCATGTCAGCTATGGAAAGTGAGACCTATGTCGAACTAACTAAGGATCAAGGGATGACAAAGAAAGTACAAGGTCAATTGGAAAAATCTTTGGACCAAATCAAAGAGACTTGTGATGTCTACACTGATGCAATAGATTGTAGATCTCCTGCTACCAATTATACTTTGTTTTTATTAGAACATTACATATTGCTAAGGTTGAAAGCTATTCGAGCAGTTAAACCGATTAAATTCACCACTATCTCTGAGTTTATGTCATGTTTTAGAGAGCAGGAAGAGAAGGTACAATATTTTATGTGCGATCTATACTTCCATAAATTCATTTTGGAAGACAATAGTAAAGATAATCCTGGTCCTTTTATTGGAGACATACAACTTCAAGCATTCCTATCCTTCCTTAAAAATCAAATCAGGTGGGCTAAGGCTCACAAAACTTTCATGAAGAGAGAAATTGGGTTGGATCTCTGGATCAGAGGGGAACCACCAAAATATTTTCCAGCCATCATGTGACATAGGACATTCATGAAAAGGGAAGGGGTGAGAGGACATTTAGGTCCTATTCCCCAACAGGTTATATGATCAGGTACGAAATATTTTAGGGAACTCAAAGAAGAATCCATTGTTGGCTCCAAGTTAATATGGGATGCCTCCCCAAATGAAGTAAATATTAGGGAACCCTTTGGTTTCAAGAATTTCTTTGCAACCACTTTCAGAATAGAAAGATATGCCAGAATGATCCAAGAAGAAAGACCTGCCTGGATTGGGTGTAGATATAATCCCCCTATTATATGGTTTCCTTTAGAGGATTACCAATGATATTATAAATTAATAGAAAGAGGGAAGACACTTCTTTTGGAGAACTTGGACGTAAGAATGGGTTTAGGGCACCTGGTGAACCAACTTTTCCTCCTTACAACATCACTACTTTACATGTAATAACTTAGCTTGCATGAGGACATGCAATAAGGTAAGTTGGGGGGTATGTTGGGCTGTGAAAAAGGTACAAATATCCTCCTTATTCTCATGGTTTATGATATAATCTTAATTGACTTTTCTGTTAATTAGGAATAATTAGGATAGAAAATGATTAAAATTTATTCTAGAAATATTATTGAGTAATGATAGATAAATTCTGATATTTGGTTGGAATTGTTTGATTTTAACACAGGAATGAATAAATATTGTCAAACCCAAGATAGTTAAGGATATTTTGAGGATACGAAGACTATTGGAAGTTGAAGACATGAGGCACAAAGCAATTTGGAGAAAGATTGATTCCATATTTTGTAAAATTTATAAATAGTAAAAGTGATCCTGAGGATCTCTCGATCCTCGAGATATATTAATTTACCCATGTTATTATAATATATAAAGGATAATGAATCCTGAAAAGGATCATCACAGAATTATTATCTCAAAAACATTCAGAATTTGGAATTTCTTAGCACAAGTAGTTTTTGTAGATGTTGCACCAATTATGGAGTTAATAGAAGCTTTGAGCATTTTCATCACTTTTGCATACTGAGTTTTTAGCAACAGTTCTTCTGAGAACCAAGGGCCCAGTCTGAAGGATTTACTGTCTCAATTTGTAATTTTATCATTTTCATTTATGTTTTGTGCTTTAAATCTCTCTTGCAATAGTTAAGATAAATGCATAAGTGTGTTAATGATTTCATGTTGTTTGCTTACAAAAGATAGATGCTTCATTTTGAATGATTATTGTTGTTCCAGTTTCCATTGTTGTAGTTTACTGCTTGACAATTCCTCTCATTTTCACATGCACTGTTACTTTTCACTTAAATTAGCATTTGTTGTCCCTTTCGCTTAAATTGGCATGTGTTGTCCCTTTCTCTTAAATTAGCATTTGTTGTCCCTTTCTCTTAAATTAGCATTTGTTGACCCTTTCGCTTAAATTAGCATTTGTTGTCCCTTTCGCTTAGTTTAGTATTTGTTGTTCCTTTTCGCTCAATTATCATTTGTTATTATTTCCATTTACTATTATGTTCTCAATTTACAGTACTCAGCTATTTATTTCCAACAGATTAGATAGTCATCAATAGATCAGTTTATTAATATTTTCCATAGATTCAATTATTTTTTCTTAAAAAGATCAATTTAGCAATTTAATTCATGCTTTTAATTCATAGCACGTTATAGATCAGATTTCAATCATGTTACATAAGATCTTAGTTTTATAAGTTTAATGAATATTTGAGGAACTTGATTGTTGATAAACTCAGATTTTCTTTAACTACGTGATTTCAACCTCTACAACTATCTTCATAGACTTTGCTGACATTCTTGAGATAAAAAGATGAATCCTCGGGTTGATAAATTAATGTTAGCTAAGGTTGTTTTAGGACATCTTTAGAATCCAATAGACTCAATGATTTCTTGTCTATGGCTTGTGTTGTCTTGTATATTATCAAATATTTCCTCCACTACAAGGTTCTTTCCAAGCTCCTCTAACTGGGAAAGTTGGCATATCTTGATCAATTCTTGTGCTGACTTGTGAAAGCATGAATAGATCACCATTGAGATAGTTGTTTCTTTGTCTTCCCTTTTTTCAGCTTGATGGCATCATTATAATGAATAGAGATCTATGTTTATTTCTCTTCCTGAGTGATGATAGAGCTTGATCGACGCATCCATGTTTTCTGCAATCCATGTGTCAATATTGTTCATGCCTTCCTGAATAGTGTTGAATTTTGTGAGTTTAGTTTGCACTCTGTTGTGATGATCTATGATGGTGGAAGCCATATCTTGTAACATGTGTAGGTGGGTGTACATTTCGATTATATATTTCTCTAGCTCCATTCTAACCTTTTCTATACTTTTCTTGAAGATTTGAAGGCTTACCTCATCGATATTTACTTGATGAAGCTTCTCCTTCAACTCCCTGATCCTTGCTTCTTTCTCCAAATTTTGTTGGTGTAGTTTACGGAAATTATCTTATGTGACATTCATGAAAGAAGAGCCAATAGAAGCTATGAAAAATGGGTATTCACTAGCATTTCACGTTATGGGGGTTTGTGTGTGAAATGAGATTGGATTTCCCCTAGTTAGTGGTACTTTCTTTTACCTATTCTTGCACAATTTTGCCAAATACTTTGTTGTAGGTGAATTTCTTTAGGTTGGGTATCTCACTGGGTCTAAATGGACTAGAAAGTCCCAAACCTAACCCATTTAATGGTGTATGTCTATTCTCACATGCTATTAATTTATCAAGGATATCGATTTCCATCGCTTGAGCATCATCATTTCTTGTTTCAACGTCATTCTTTTGCCATTATTATTCAATTTCTTTGTCAAATGCTTCCTTAAATACTTTTTCTGCTACTTTTGTTATGTCAAAAAATTGGTTTAGATTGATGGGAATTTGTCTTGGATATTTGGTTGTCATTGATGTCGACCCTTGGATAGTGATATTGTGATATTTTAGATTGAAGTCAACCCTTAGAGTTTGTTGTCAACCCTTGAGTATGTCTGGTAGCACATTTTGGTAGCTCCAGAAGTATGGTTAAGGAACCAGAGTTTGATTTAGGTATAAAGTCATAAATATTAGTGAATATGCAAGTGAGATTGTTCTATATGGATAGTACATGTTGTTCCATTTCTGGTGATATGTGGTACATCTTGTATTTCCTCACAGTTGAGGAGATATGTCTTAGTAAAATTGGGGAACCCTCATGAGTTTTCTAGAACCCCCTAGAAGGTCAAAGAAGTCAAATTATTCTAGAAGCTCCTAGAATAATTTTACTAGTCAAAGTGGTTGTAGCTATGAGTTAATCATGAGTTAAATCATTTCAAAAAGAAAATAATTAAAAATAAATTAGTTGCAACTAGAAGTGGTGAGTTTACTATTTGTGGATAAAGTGGTTGTAAGTGGAGAAAGTAGTTAGAAATGGGTTATCCCTAAAAGAAGGAAGTTGGGTAAAACAGTTAGAAGATAACCCCTAGAGGAAGATACTTGGAGAGTATAAATAAGAGAGAAAGGGTCTCCTATTATCACCTATTAAGCACATTGAATATCTATTATTTTGTGAAAGGTTTATTGCAGGTAATCATTGATACATTTCAAGTTACGCAACTTTGAGGTAGAAAAATAGGGTTGATGACAAAACTTTCAGAGTTGCAGAATTTGATAAAACCATAGTTTCTGAGGTGTATGTGGGTTGCAATGTAGGAATGCACATACATACATGGGTTGTAGTGGAGTAAAGCATGTATATACTTGGGATTAAAGAGAATAGGTTGCATAACTGAGGTAAAGCTTTGAAAAAAAGGGTGTATGGATGAGTTACAACATGGTTTGATGGTACAACATAGGTTATCAGAGGTATGATGTTCCAAGTCAGTAACAAAGCTACAGGTATGAACATAAGATTGTTTGATGAAGGTATGGTGATGATATATGGCTAAGTTTTGGAGAATATGCCTGAGGCCTATCTTGGATGCATGGTACAAACCATAGTGTGGGATTGAGACATATCTGTTAAGGTACAGTGCTGGTTATTTAAAGTACTTATCAATAATATTATGGCACTTCTTTTATGACGGATATCATGGGTAATGTGATACTAGATAGAGGTACATCATTTATCTATTGAGGCATATTATTGGTACATGTCTAGAGGTATTATTGTTGCATTATACTTGTTGTAGTGAATGGTTTTGAGGAAGATATGTTGTAGTACATGGTTGGTACATGTGTGATATCTATCGATATATATTGAGGTGTATTTTGAGATGCATTTGTTGGTGATCTTGGTATATGGTTAGTACATGATTAATTATACATAAAAAAGAGGTTTTGGAACATGGTTTGATATAAGGGTTTATGGTAGTCTGATGTATTGTTAGAGGCATATTTGTTGGATATCTTTGTGTATGTATTTTTCATATGGTTGAGCTACATATTGGGACATATAGTTGATGAGTTCGCACATACATGAGGTGTATGGTATGGTGATATTGGTACATCTTGATGAGTCATAGCTTGATCTATAGTTGATGCATGATTGGTACATACTTGGTACATTGTTAGAGGCACTTGCTAGTAGTATTATTGGAACGAGGTTTATGGATGATGTGGCATATATGTATGGATATACTTTTAGAAACACATCTTGATTGTGGTACATCTTGTTGATATTTGAGACTAGTCTTGGTTGATGCACATCTTGGTGATATTGTGCATAAGGTTGGCAATTGTCTTAGTGATTGATATTGGTGAATAGATTTTTTTTGGTTGATGATATTGTTGAGACAGGTTGTTGTGACAAGTTGTGTCGTGCATAGTTGATGCACTTGTGTTAGTACATATTGCTGGTATAGGTTTGGTGCATAGTTTATGCACTAATTGATGGTACAAGTTTTGTGCATGATTGATGCACTGGTCGATGGTACATGTTGAGGTACAGGTTGATGCATGATTGATGCATGGTATAGGTTGTTGTGACAGTGACATGTTGGACAGGTTGACAGTGACAGAGTGACAGTTGTAGTGTTTGATTTAGTGATAGAGATAGGTTGTCTACATTTGGAATTTATATTTCATGGTGGTTGGATGGGGCAAGGAAAGGGGGTTGTATCCTCCTTCCGGTTGGTTCCAGAGAATCGGGGAGTTGGAGATTTCTTCAGGTTGGAGCCTAAGAACTAGGTGGTTGTATCCACCTTTCAGTTGTAGCCAAAGAACCTAGGGGGTTGTAGCCTCCTTCTCATTTGACCTACAGAGTTAGTGAGTTGGAGCTTCCTTTAGTTTGGAGCATGAGAAGCTAGGGAGCTGGAGCCTCCTTCCAGTTGGATCTAGAGAATTGGAAGTTGGTGCTTCCTTGAATGTAATTATTGACATATAAGAAAAGAATTATGTGGTTTTCTCCCTCATTGGGTTTCCACATAAATATTGGTGTGCTATGTATTGTGTAGATGTGTGTATTATTTTTCATTATTCTTTTATGGATTTTAATGTTTATGATGCAATAATATATTGATGATGAACTAATGAACATTGTTGAATAAGTTGAAAAAATATACATTGTGGTTTAAAGGATTAATAAGTGGTATAAATTGCTCACTATTGATTCCCCCCTCCTCTCTCAGTAATACAACAATTGGAATCAAAGAGAGGTTCCTTCAGGAAACAATTTAACCATCGAAAGGTAGATCATGGAGAGAAACGGTATGTATAAAAATGGAATACCAGAGTTTGATGGAAATAACTATGCATTTTGGAGTAGAAGGATGAAAACATATGTACAATCACATGGATTTTATGTTTGGAAATCAGTAGTAGATGGATATAAAGATATTTCCACTCCTCCAACAGATGAAAATGTAAATAAACTAAACCAAAATAATTCGAAATCCAAAAATTCTATCTTGAATGGTCTAGTTGATTCAATATATGTCAAAGTTATGCACTTCAACTCCACAAAGGAGATTTGGGACAAACTTCATAATGTTTATAAAGGAGATGCCAAAGTCAAGGAAGCAAAGATTCTGTTATCTCCTCAAATAAATTGGTGGAAATTTTGCTTTCTGAGGTGATAGGTTGTTGTCTAAATTTTATTCCTAAATTTTTGTAAGTAGGTTAGAGAGACTGTATTCTGTAAATAAGCCCAAAAGAAATTTTGGATTTGGTTTGGTCAAGCAAAATTAAGAATCTCAGGTTTTGGTGGTTTAGGCGAGCCTGAAATGCGCTCATTAACCACTGAAAGCCTTTGTTCCCGGCAGTTAAAAGGCCAAAGCAAGAATGCGGTGAACCACCAAAAGCGTTTCAATGGTAAAAATGGAAAGCCCGTGCTTTCGTACGAGCCAGTTGTCAAGTTGGTGCAATGATGAAACGTAACCACCGAAATCTCCTCAAGTTGGAAGGTATGCATGTTCTAATGGTGTCTATCAAAAAATCTGAAGCTCCTGTTGTCCTTTCGACCGCATTTGTCTTTTCAAAATCTAGACAGGGTGGTGTCACTGAAATTCATGCATGATGGTCATGAATCCTCCCTCCATTTCTAGTTGCAAGTACACGATCCATCATGATCCCATTAATCCCTCATTAAATCCTCATTCACTATCATTTTGAATTCTGGAGATTACTGAGATAATCACGGGTTTGTGATTTCATCAATTGAACGTGTTTCCAGAGATCCTAATCCCATTTCTCTTGGTGATTGTCAAAGCACCATCAGAGTCCAGCAATCGCTCTCAGGTCAATTAAGCCAAGTCGACTTATCAGGCAAGTCCAAAACCCGTCTTGTTTCATATTTAAATGCATATACCACCGAAAATCTAAAATTTCGGCATACTCTCAGTCAAATTGTCGCCCGAAACTTGGTTAGCATTTGAGCTCAGTGATCCGAATTTGGTGTCACCCTGTCCCACCGGGTCTTCTATGAGTTATACTCTCTGTGTTCCTAAATTATAGAACCTTTGTCTCCCTGGACGCTTAGTTTCCCATAATCGCAGAAACAGTCAACATTGACCTATGCCGAAAGCAGGGCCAGTGTTGAGGTCTGAGGTGGATGGGGTTTGGTACTTGGAGGAGCACCCAGAGGTAGCAGAGTTTTTCAAACAAGCAGGGGTATTCACATACTGTGAAAAACTGACCAGTTTTCATCAACAAGTAGTCGGAGCTTTTGCAATTGCATATGATGGAAGATCTGCCAAGATATGGAAAGAAGAGTTTATCATAGATGAAGCTTCTATAGTAGAGTTTACAAGTCTTCCAAGGACAAGAGACTGTTGGTTTAAATCCACAGTGCCATCAAATATAGAATTCAGATCATATTTGTTGTCCATTCACAAAGACTTGATTTGGAATAAATATATTCCAATGTCCTTTTTAGAACCTCAGTGGCAGGCATTGCTAAAGGCAATTTTTGTTTACATTACCTGTGAGGGATGGTATAACAGAGTAATGTTTTACCATTTTAAGCTTCTCAATCATTTCACAGGCAGAGAAACAATAAATCTACCTTTCTATTTCCACAAGACTCTTACTAAAATGGCCAGACAAGTTAAATCCAAGCCTACTAAGGTTTCTAGCAGAGTATCTCACCAAGGGCTTATTACTCTTCTTGTCAAGGAAGCTCTGTAGAGGAAACATGTTAATTGGGGTTTCTTTCTTTTCTGGAATGAATTCCAAATAGAGAAACCACCAGAAGATGAAACTAAGAAGACCAGTGGCAGAAAGACTGTTACTCCCAAAAGAAGTCACAAGAAAAGGAAAGGTATCTCACCACCAAGAGATCCCATAAAATCATCCTCTGGAAAGAAGAAAGGAATCAAAAGAAAACTGCAGTTCGAAGGGGAGCAGTCCAAGGACCCTGCTACAGGAAACAACCCTTTAAACCTACCTTACAGCGATTCAGAACCATAACAAGAATTGGCTGAGACATAGGATAATGTGCATACTGAACAGGGTGCAGACTATTGTTCCAATTTACCTTCACCAACTCCTCTAGAGGCACACAGTCCATCAGTGGAAGAACCCTCTTCAAGTAAGCCTAAAAAAGCTAGATCAGGAAAAATCAACAAACTCCTGCAACAGGTCTATCAAATGGAAGTCCTGGAAAGGGTGATTAAAAAATCTAATACAGACCTAACTGACAGAAATGCAGAGCTTTTCAAAACAAACCAAACCCTCAAAGAGAAGCATGACAAGATTAAAGACAAAAATAGGGTATTGATCAGGGAAAACATGAAGCTCTATAGATAGTTGAGGATTCTGAGGTTGAAGTTAAAGGACTTTCAATCACCAACACAGGAGAAAACTAGATTAGAAACTCTGTCTAACTTAGCTATGACCATGGTAGACACACCAAAGCCTTCCACATAGCCAGTAGAAGTTCGCAGGTCTGCACGAACAAGGGCTGCCTCATCCAAGAAACCTTGAACATCAAAAAGGGATCTAAGGTAAGCATTTTTGCAATTTTGAAGTTTCCTCAAAGCTGAAGTTTCGGTGGTTTAGGAGAACAGGACGACTGTTCATTAACCACTGAAAAAAAGGAATTTCGGTACATAATTCGCTCAGGAGCTTTCTAAGTTAACCACCGAAAGCCTGTCATTTCCAGAATGATCGAGATTTTACACAGATCGAATTTTTTTGAGATGGAAAGGTTTGAAACCTCTTCGAATGAATATTTGATGAATTGTCAAGACAAATCCAATAGCTATTTTTGATAGATTATGGGAAGAGGAGGTGTTTCAAAGGTTTTTAGTATCTTTGACAAAGACAGAAAATCAGGACATCTTCTCACATCAACAGATTCGAATTTGTCTCTCTTGGAGAGTCAGCATTCAGCCTTGGGAGGCTATCCTGCACTACAACAAGAGAGGAGGACCATGAAATCTGGGATTGACCTCATTTTTGGGGATCATCCCACATCTTTTGCAACTAGATTTTGATTTACTATCTTTAGCATATTTGATCCATGTTTTCAGGATCTCAGAACTACATTGTAAAGCTATAAAGCTAAAGGTAGAATATGAACCAAGGGTTCGACTTTGGAGACTTTTTTATATTATGTACTCAAACTTCTCATTTTCATATTGAGTAAAGCAAGCTTCTTTTGCCATAACTTGTTCAGATTTCATCTTCTTATCTATTCTGTACTTGCACCTGGATATTGTATTCATGTTGTTATGCTTGTTTATGCCCGATAACTGTCATCTTATCACTGCATTCATAAGTTAAACTTTGCAAGTATTCCTGTGATTATTGTAATTGGCCATTCATATATGCTTCATATGTGATTCAGCTGATATAATAGTTATTTCTTCATTCATCCCTTTATTTGTAAACTCTATGAACATTTGTGGTTGAAAGCCTTGTCCATCTAGATGTGTTTATGCATGATTTGAGTGAGAAATGATTCAGTCCTCCGACTTGATCCAAACCCACACTTTTTATTGAGAAAATAGTTACCATGCATCTCTGACTTACAGCCTAGGAGAGTTTCCTGGAGTGATAACAAATTGGCACCGTTGCCGAGGAGAGGAGATCGAAGCTCAGCGTCCTTGGGAGACGACATAGTTCCAGCTTTGATGATAGACAAAGTCTGGACATCATTTGGGTTGTAATTTTCTATCTGGTGACTCCATTGAAACGATGTGGCTCCAAAAAGAGCTCACACTAGGGCGAACCAAGAAGGCCCATTGACAACACCAGTTCCTGACCCTGAGAAGATCACCAGTAAGGGTAAAGCTTTGAAAAGACAGGCTTCCGGATCTGCAAAGGTAGTAGATTCAGGTATTCAAACCGACACTCCTCCTTTCATATCTAAAAAACCTCTAGTTGAATCCCCTGCTGCTGAAACTCATAATTCTCAGGAAATTGAAAACTTATCTCAAATATTGAAGGTAGGAGAACCTTCACTTTCTTCTAATATTACTGACTCTGTTCTTGAGGTCGATGTTTCATCCCATCCTAAAGAGATAATCGCAGGGTCCTCTCAGCAAAAGGAAACCTCTTCCTCATCTTCTTTGAATTACTCACCCATCAAACCTACAGAAGGTGTTCTATACACTCACACTAATCTGCCTATTCTTGAAGATATTCTTCATGATCTGTCCTCTAAGGGAGAAGAAAATCTAGCCTTGCTGCTTGGTCAGTTTTATAAAGCCTCTTATTTTTCACCCATTTCTGAAAATACTTCTCAAGGTGAAGTGAGACAACCATTCTATTTTAACTCGGTCATCACATCTCCCCCTTTATCTCCTATGAGTTCCTCTTCTGTGTCAACCCCCAAGACTGCCATGGCTGCCCCTTTAACTAAGATGGAACAGATTTTGGCAAATAGGTATGCCCCACTTATATTTCCAAATCCTTTGTCTGCTATGCCAACTGGAGATTATCAGAAATATATGCCAAAGTTTGCAGGAGCAGGGGATTATACTGCTGAAGAACATATTGAAGCTTGTTATGCTTATGCCGAAAATATCAACATTTCAGAAGAAGATGTGTGGACCAGAGTTTTTGTTCAGAGTTTGGATGGCCAAGCCCGGAAGAGGTTCAAGGAGCTACCGGCAAATTCAGTCACAGGTATTGAACAATTAGATGAGGTATTCTTAAAACATTGGGGAGAAAGAAGAGATCTGTTATACTACATTTCTGAGTTTGGAAGTTTGAAGAGAGAATATGGAGAGTCGGTCTCAGACTTCATCAAGAGTTTCAATAGAATGTTTGGCAAGATCCCTGTAGAGATTAAACCAAGCGATGCATCAGCAAAGATCACATTCTCTGATGCCTTTGATCCAGATTTTTGTCTAATCCTCAGAGAAAGATGATCAACCACACTTGCTTTAATGCAAGATGCCACCCTCGAGGTTGAATCAAACATTACAGCATCTCAGAAGCTCAAAGGAAAGGTTGAGAGAAAGAAGTCTATTGTTGAGTCCTCTTCTTCTTCTAATAGTAAAATGGAAAAGATGGCAAAGATGTTGGAAAAATTTGACATCTGAAATGTCAAAATTGAAGGTCCAGAATTAGCAACCAGCAAGGGTAAAAGAGCCAAATTCTTTTGCCCCAAGAAATCCAAATGCTTTCCCTTACAGAAGTAATAATTCACAAGTCCAGATCCTTCAAAGAGATAGGAATGTAGCTGATGATCAAAGGATCAGACCACCTTTTCAAAATGCAATCTTAGATGAAGAACAACAACCATCTCACAATGAAGTCAAAGATGCAGATGAAATAAACTGTTTTGGTGATGAAAATGATTCTTCATTTTTGACACAAGTAGACTATGAAGAATCCTTGATGGATCAGCAAATTGAAGAGGCAAGTGTTGAATAATCTGTCTACCTGACAAATGATCAGAAAGGTTATAACTTAAGATCCAAGAGTGTTGGTCCGAAACCATTGATTGATGCTCCTGTGAAGAACAAGGAAGTCGTTGCTCCTGTGAAGAGTAAAGAAGTTGCTTCCAAGAAGCCTCCTGCTCCTAAAAAATAGACCTTCTCTCCTGCAAAACAACAGGAGAGGCAAACACAACCCCTAGCCAAGGAGCAAGTCAGTCTCAAATCTCCTTCCAATGAGGTAAAATTTTTGAATAGATCAGCTTTCTCTTTTAATTTTGAATCAGAAATTCAGAAAGTTAAGATACCTATGCCTTTAACTGAACTCATGAAGAATGAAATTTTTAAATCAACCATCCTGAAGTCCCTTGAGCCAAAGACCTCTTCATCTATTGATTTTGTTAACCTATAAGATGATAATCCAACAGTAACTATAGGGCCTATGATAGAAGACCGAGATGATTCTTGTCCACCATTCTACATATCCCTAAATGTCCATGATAAGATCCTCCACAATTGTTTGCTTGATTCCGGGGCGTCACATAATCTTATGCCAAAAGAAGTGATGGATGAGCTTGGTCTTGAGGTCACCAAAACATATCACGATCTCTTCTCCTTTTATTCTAGGAAAGTCAGATGCCTTGGCCTCATAAAATACCTTGTTATAAACCTTTCCCAATTGCCAATGAGAAGCATGGTAATGGATGTGGTGGTTGCTGATATCCCACCTAAGTTTGGGCTTCTCTTGTCTCGCCCATGGGGAAAAAGGTAAGGAGGTACCTTGCAGATGGATCTGTCATATGCTACGATTTCGGTGTTTGGGGGGGAGCTAAAAAGACTTTACAGGGAGAATCAACTTGCCTACATCATCAGTGATGAAAAAAAATCTGTAAATCATCCTATTTATGCTATGGATACAGATTTTGGCTCGTGCATTCTTCAAATAGATGACTCTCAATCGAATCCTATGCAGCTTATGAAGCCTATTGAACAACAATCTGATGATAAGGATGTTTCATTCTGGACCATGTATTTTGATGGGGCCAGTACTAAAGATTCAGTAGGTGCAGGGGTAGTTTTGATTTCTCCTTCAAAGGAGACTATATCTTTGTCTTTCAAGCTCGACTTCAGAACTACTAACAACATAGAAGAATATGAGGCCTTTCTTTTTAGATTAAACTCATCCAAGGAGATGGGGATAAAAGGTTTAAAGGTATTTTGAGATGCGGACCTCATTATACAACAGGTAAACAATACCTTTCAAGCCAAGCATGTTAGATTGAAGGCCTACAGGGATGAGGTATGGAAAGTGCGAGATTCTTTTTCTGTTTTTGAAATTTCATATATACCCAGGGATATGAATCAGATTGTTGATTCCCTTGTTGTTTCAGCCAGCATGTTCATTCCTCCCATGCCCCCTAGGCTGAGTTATGAGATCCAAGTAAAATATCGACCATCCTTACCTGACAATATTAAATACTGGAAAGTTTTTTAGGATGATGATGAACTTAACAGATTTCTTCAAGTGGTAGATGAATTTTCTGATATGCATGTTGACCAGCAAAATCTAAATGTAGAAGAATCCCAGAAGCCCAAGCTAAAGCAAAGATTGGGTCAGCATGATATTGTTCAGCTACCTAAAAATTATATACCCCGAGGTTTGGTACCCCTCGAAAAGATTTTTGATCAGAATGACGCTCCCTACAAGCCAGATAAAAAGGAGAAAGATCCTCCTATTCATGAGCATAACATAGGGGGTGAAAGCCAGCCCAAACTCATAAATCTGTCTTCTGAATTGACTGCTGATCAGAATTCCAAATATTGCAGTGTTTTGAAGGAATTTTCTGATGTGTTTGCTTGGAAATATAGTGACCTCAAGACTTATGACCCTGATATCATTCAACACAAGATCCCTCTTGAAAAAGACACCATTCCTTTCAAACAAAAGCTCAGAACTATTAGTCCTCTTCTTCTTCCTGTGATTGAAAGAGAAATTAAAAAGATTCTTGATGCCAAGATCATTATCCCCTTGAGATACTCCAAATGGATTGCAAATCTAGTGATAGTAAGAAATAAAAATGGTGAGGTCAGATTATGTGTAGATTTCAAAAACCTAAACAGATGCTCTAAGAAAGAGAACTATCCCCTACCTAAGATGGAACATTTGCTGCAAAGGATTTCAGGGGCTAATGTCATGTCTTTCCTAGATGGTTTTTCCGGCTACAATCAGATTTCTATCCACCCTGATGACCAGGAGAAGACTGCATTTACTACTCCTTGGGGTACCTTTATGTACGCCAAGATGCCATTTAGTTTAATGAATGTCGGGGCCACATTCCAAAGGGCCATGGACATAGCTTTCGTGGGAGAAAAGGACAATTTTGTCCTCATATATCTTGATGACATCACAGTATATTCCAGCAGTCATGAGGAGCATCTAAATCATTTGAAAAGAGTGTTCTTGAAATGTAGGCAGTTCAGAATCTCATTGAATCCCAAAAAGTCCCAGTTTTCTCTCAGGAAAGGTAAGCTCTTAGGCCACATCGTCTCAGCAGAAGGTGTAAAGATTTATCCAGCTCCGGTGGAGACAATTCAAAGGCTATCCTTGCCAAGATCAAAAAAGGATATTCAATCGTTGCTCGGTAAGATAAATTTTGTTAGAAGATTTGTGCCAAACTTTGTCGAATTAGTTAAACACATAACCTGTATGATGAAAAAGGGGTCTGAGATAAAATGGACAGACAACGCAAGAAACTCTTTTCAAGATATCAAGAGAGCTATCATGGAATCCCCAACTCTGATCAGCCCGGATTACAGTAAGATTTTCTATGTTTTTTCCTTTCCTTCTTATGACACAGTGGCAGCAATTCTGCTATAGAAAGATGATGACAATTTGGATCATCTTGTGGATTTCTTCAGCAAAACACTCAGAGACACTGAACTAAGGTATGATCCTATTGAGAAACAAGCGTATGCTCTCATAAAATCTTTAAAATCCTTCAGAATTTATATTCTTCACTCAAAGGTCATCGCATATGTCCCTTCATCCTCCGTGAAAGATGTTTTGACTTAGCCTGATATTGACGAAAAGAGAGCTAGATGGATTGCAAAGTTGATTGAGTTCAATATTATAGTAAAGCCCACCAAATTGGTGAAAGGCCAGGGCCTTGCTAAGCTCTTAACGGAGGAAAATCATGAGCTGTTGGACATTAATTTCGTAGGAGAAATTTTAGTAAATTTGCAGACGGAATTGGCAGTGGATGGACAACATATTAGTCAACAAGTGGAAGAGCACTTGTCTTCTTGTGAATGGTATTCAGGTATTATACATTTTTTGCAAAAGATAGAAGTTCCCCCTGAACTTAGTATGACTCAAGGTCAATCCCTTAAGCTCAGAGCTATCAAATTCTGCATTTACAATAATCTGTTATATTGGAAAGACCCTACTGGTTTGCTTCTCAGATGCTTAGACAAAGAAGAGTCAGTCGAAGCTACACATCAGTTTCATTCAAGTGTTTGTGGGGGTCATCATTACTGGAAGACCATTGTCCATAAAATCCTACGGGCTGGATACTATTGGCCTTTCCTCTTCTCAGATGTGTGTGCATTTGTCAAAGCTTGTGACAAATGTCAAAGATTTACAGGAAAGCAACAACTAAAATCTTTACCCCTGAGACCTATAGTGGTGAATGGCCCTTTTCAGCAGTGGGGTTTAGATTTTATAGGTGAGATAAATCCTTCATCTAGTGGTCAGCATAAGTGGATCTTGGTAGCCACAGATTATTTTACAAAGTGGATAGAGGTGATTCCCTCTCGGAATGCCACTCACCAGGTAGTCATGAAGTTTCTATATGAAAATATTTTGAGCAGATTCGGTTGTCCCAAAAGGCTGGTAACAGATAATGCAACGGAATTCAAAGCAGAGGCATTAGTAGACATGTGTAAATCAATGGGCATCCAGCTGGTACATTCAACCCCCTACTACCCTCAAGGTAATGGCTTGGCTGAATCATCCAATAAGAGCTTAATCAAAATCATCAGAAAACTGTTAGAGGAAAACAAAAAGAATTGGGATTCCAAACTGAAATTTGCTCTGTGGGCAGACAGAGTAACTATCAAAAAGTCCATAGGAACTTCTCCATTCAAATTGGTCTATGGGACTGATGCTATTTTTCCTGTTCAGTTAGTTTTTCCAGTGGTTAGATTCTTTCAGGAAGAGCAAACTGAGTCAAATGATATGGTAAGAAGAATGCTTAATTTGGTGGAACTGCAGCAAGCTCGCGAACAGTTAGTGGACAGATCAGAGGCTCATCAAAAGAAGATCAAAAATACTTTTGACAGAAAGGCGAAGGTGGACAATTTTCAGATTGGCAACTGGGTTCTAAAATGGGATTCTCTTAGACAGGACAAAGGCAAGCATAACAAGTTCGATTCTTTGTGGACAGGTCCTTTCATGATTACCCAAGTACAAAATAACAACACTTTCATGCTGCGGAATCTGGGAGGTGAAGAAATGTTCGGTGGCCCGGTAAACGGGCGATTTTTAAAACTCTATTTTGTCTAAGGCTGTAAAGCCTAGACATTGTAATGTTAGTCTTAGTTTTTATTTTTGCAGAATAACTCCATGTCCAATGGAAACACTAGCAGATAGTTTTTTTTTATTTTCTTTTTTCAGGAAAGGCATTGATTCTATGGTTCTTGAAACCTCACAAGGAGGCGTTCATCCCCAATAGGATCCAGTGTTATCTCCTCAAATAAATTGGTGGAAATTTTTCTTTTTGAGGTGATAGGTTGTTGTCTAAATTTTATTCCTAAATTTTTGTAAGTAGGTTAGAGAGTCTGTATTCTGTAAATAAGCCCAAAATAAATTTTGGATTTGGTTTGGTCAAGCAAAAGTCAGAATCTCAGGTTTCAATGGTTTAGGAGAGCCTAAAATGTGCTCATTAACCACCGAAAGCGTTTGTTCTCAGCAGTTAAAAGGTCAAAGTGAGAATGCGGTTAACCACCAAAAGCGTTTCAATGGTAAAAATGGAAAGCCCGTGCTTTCGCATGATCCAGCTGTCAAGTTGGCACAATGATGAAACGTAACCGCCAAAATCTCGTCAAGTTGGAAGGTATGCACATTCTAATGGTGTCTATCTGAAAATCTGAAGCTCCTGTTGTCCTTTCGACCGCAATTGTCTTTTCAAAATCTAGACAGGGCGGTGTCACTGAAATTCATGCATGATGGTCATGAATCCTCCCTCCATTTCCAGTTGCAAGTACACGATCCATCATGATCCCATTAATCACTCATTAAATCCTCATTCACTATCATTTTGAATTCCGGAGATTAATGAGATAATCGCGGGTTCGCGATTTCATCAATTGAACGTGTTTCCAAAGATCCTAATCTCGTTTCTCCTGGTGATTGTCAAAGCACCATCAGAGTCCAGCGATCGCTCTCAGGTCAATTAAGCCAGGTCAACTTATCAGGCAAGTCCAAAACCCATCTTGTTTCATATTTAAATGCATATACCACTGAAAATATAAAATTTCGGCATAGTCTCAGTCAAATTGTCGCCCGAAACTTGGTTAGCATTTGAGCTCAGTGATCTGAATTTGGTGTCACCCTGTCCCACCGGGTCTTCTATGAGTTATACTCTCTATGTTCCTAAATTCTAGAACCTTTGTCTCCCTGGACGCTCAGTTTCCCATAATCACAGGAACAGTCAACATTGAACAATGCCGAAAGCAGGGCCAGTGTTGAGGTCTGAGGTGGATGGGGTTTGGTACTTGTAGGCGCACCCAGAGGTAGCATAGTTTTTCAAACAAGCAGGGGTATTCACATACTATGAAAAACTGACCAGTTTTCATCAACAAGTAGCCGAAGATTTTGCAATTGCATATGATGGAAGATCTGCCAAGATAGGGAAAGAAGAGTTTATCATAGATGAAGCTTCTATAGAAGAGTTTACAGGTCTTCCACGGAGAGGAGACTATTGGTTTAAATCCACAGTGCCATCAAATATAGAATTCAGATCATATTTTCTACCCATTCACAAAGACTTGATTTGGAAGAAGGATATTCCAATGTCCTTTCTAGAACCTTAGTGGCAGGCATTGCTAAAGGCAATTTTTTTTTACATTACCTATGAGGGATGGTATAATAGAGTAATGTTTTACCATTTTAAGCTTCTCAATCATTTCATAGGCAGAGAAATAATAAATCTGCCTTTCTATTTCCACAAGACTCTTACTAAAATGGCCAGACAAGTTAAAGCCAAGCCTACTAAGGTTGCTAGCAGAGTATGTCACCAAGGGCTTATTACTCTTCTTGTTAAGGAATATCTACAGAGGAAACAGGTTAATTAGGGTTTCTTTCTTTTCTGGAATGAATTCCAAATAGAGAAACCACCAGAAGCTGAAACTAAGAAGACCATTGGCAGAAAGACTGTTACTCCCAAAAGCAGTCACAGGAAAATGAAATGTATCTCACCACTAAGAGATCCCATAAAATCATCCTCTGGCAAGAAGAAAGGAATCAAAAGAAAACTGCAGTTCGAAGGGGAGCTGTCGAAGGACCCTTCTATAGGAAACAACCCTTTAAACCTACCTTACAGTGATTCAAAACCAGAACAAGAATTGGCTGAGACACAGGATAATGTGTAGACTGAATAGGGTGCAGACTATTGTTCCAATTTACCTTCACCAACTCCTCCAGAGGCACACAGTCCATCAGTGGCAGAACCCTCTTCAAGTAAGTCTAAAAAAGCTAGATCACGAAAAATCAACAAACTCCTGCAACAGGTCTACAAAATGGAAGTCCTGGAAAGGGTGATTAAAAAAGCTAATACAAACCTGACTGAAAGAAATGCAGAGCTGTTCAAAACAAACCAAACCCTCAAAGAGAAGCATGACAAGATTAAAGACAGGAACAAGGTATTGATCAGGGAAAACATGAAACTGTATAGACAACTGAGGATTCTGAGGTTGAAGTTAAAGGAGTTTCAATCACCAGCATAGGAGAAAACTAGATTAGAAACTCTAGCTAACTTAGCTATGACCATGGTAGACACACCAGAGCCTTCCACACAGCCAGTAGAAGTTCGCAGGTCTGCATGAACAAGGGCTTCCTCATCCAAGAAACCTTGAACATCAAAAAGGGATCTAAGGTAAGCATTTTTGCAATTTTGAAGTTTCCTCAAAGCTAAAGTTTCGGTGGTTTAGGCGAACAGGACAACTGTTCATTAACCACTGAAAAATAGGACTTTCGGTAGATAATTCGCTCAGGAGCTTTCTAAGTTAACCACTGAAATCCTGTCATTTCCAGAATGATCGAGTTTTTACACAGATCGAAGTTTTTTGAGCTAGAAAGGTTTGAAACCTCTTCGAGTGAATATTTGATGAATTGTCAAGACAAATCCAATAGCTATTTTTGATAGATTATGGGAAGAGGAGGTGTTTCAAAGGTTTTTAGTATCTTTGACAAAGACATAAAATGAGGACATTTTCTCACATCAACAAATTCAAATTTGTCTCTCTTGGAGAGTCAGCATTCAGCCTTGGGAGGCTATCCTACACTACACCAGCACTCAACAAGAGAGGAGGACCATGAAATCTGGGATTGACCTCATTTTTGGGGATCATCCCACATCTTTTGCAACTAGATTTTGATTTACTATCTTTAGCATATTTGATCCATGTTTTCAGGATCTCAGAACTACATTGTAAAGCTATAAAGCTAAAGGTAGAATATGAACCAAGGGTTCGACTTTGGAGACTTTTTTATATTATGTACTCAAACTTATCATTTTCATATTGATTAAAGCAAGCTTCTGTTGCCATAACTTGTTTAGATTTCATCTTCTTATCTATTCTGTACTTGCACTTGGATATTGTATTCATGTTGTTATGCTTGTTTATGCCCGATAACTGTCATCTTATCATTGCATTCATAAGTTAAACTTTGCAAGTATTCTTGTGATTATTGTAATTGGCCATTCATATATGATTCATATGTGATTCTGCTGATATAATAGTTATTTCTTCATTCATCCCTTTATTTGTAAACTCTCTGAACATTTTTGGTTGAAATCCTTGTCCATCTAGATGTGTTTATGCACGATTTGAGTGAGAAATGATTCAGTCCTTCGACTTGATCCAAACTCACACTTTTTATTGAGAAAATAGTTACCAAAAGATGAAGTTACCGGGCATCTCTGACTTACAACCTAGGAGAGTTTCCTGGAGTGATAACAGATTCAAACTTACAAAGGTCAATTTGAACAGTTGAAGATGAAGGAACATGAAAATATTGTATCTTAGTTTTTACGACTTGATGAAACAATGAATGCAATTGAAGGATTGGGAGAAAAATTTGATGAATAAAAGTACTAATATCTCTTCCAATGAAATTTGATCCTAAGATAATAGCACTAGAAGAAAGAGTAGATATGAGTTTGATAAGAATGAATGAGCTACATGGAATATTCATCACTTATGAAATCAGAATAGAATAGGAGAACCTAGTTGCAAAGGAAGCAGCATTCAAAGCACCCAAGAAGACAAAGAAAAAGAGAAAGAATCATCCAAATTTAGAATGTAGTTGTAGATATGATTCATAAGAAGATGAAGAAATGGAAAACTTTGAAAGAAAGTTGCAAAAGGGAACAAGTAAATACAAAGGTAAGCTTCTGTTGAAATATTTTAATTGTGGTAAAATTTGTCATTTTACAAATAAGTTCCCTTATTCCAGGAAGTTAGATAGTGATGAAGAGGAAGAGACCAAGAAACAAAAGAAATATCAAAAGGGAAACTGGAAAACAAAAGGAAATTATTTAAGAAAAATATATACTCAAGAGAAGACAGTTCCTCATCTGGTGAAGATGATGAAACCAACAATGATTCAAAAAAGGTATTATTTATGGCTAGGTAAAATAAAACAAGAAACTCTGATAGTTCAGAATAAGATGGCGAAGTCAATATCATAGAAGAATTAATTAGTGCCTTATAAGAACTAAGGAAATAAATAAAGAAAAACAAGTCACTCAAGAAAGAAATAAAAGTAACTCAGAATCTCAACTCAGAGGAAGTCAACCAAATAATTACGAAGTTGAAATTCCAGGTAGAAGAGGACAAAAGGATTGAATAAATACTTAGAAGTCATATAGCAGAGAAGGAGAAGATGATTGAAAGGTTGGAAGAAGAAGTATTCACTCTAAGAAAATATCTTCAGAAGAAGGACATGCAACAAGATAGCACCAAGATATTGGATAAGATAATCAACAATCAAAGGCCATCCTATGACATGTCTAGACTAGGATACAAACAAATGCAGACTGAGAAAGGTTCAAGCTCCATGACAAAATAAACAGAACAAAAGAGCTATGAAAAAGTTCTCAAAGGAAGGAATCATTGTCAATAGGAATCAGAAAGAAATGAATACAAAAAAACCATTACATTCAATTAGCAAGGAATCTTCAATTGTTGTGAAAGAAACAACCAAACATAATATTTTGATATGCCAAGAAAGAATTATAGAAGGACTACACCACAAGGAAAATCATTCACTCCCAGGTATGTAAACATATTTTATGGTGATTGTTTTTATTGTACTAACTTTGGACATAAGGTTACATATCACAAGGCATATGAAATAAATAATCAGGAAATAAATTCTTATGTGGCCCCACAAAATATTGATGCTACAAATTCCACAACGATGGACACATAGCTCAAAATTGTAGAAGCATGATAAATCCTCCCATGAAAGAAAATATTAATGAGAGACACAAGAAGGTTTGGACAAGAAGTGAAAAACAAGAGGAGAAGGTAAATGAAGAACAAGTCCAAGGAATCGTACTTTCGGGATTTGCACTAACACAAGATCATGATGAATTTAAAAGAGAAAAGTGTCGGAACTCAAGTAGAAGAGGAAGAAGAGGTCAAAACTCATGATGATGATATAATTCAGAAAGAGGATGAAAAGGAAGATGTATCCACAGATGAAGAGGAAGATTACACTGTATCATAGCAGGTATTGTTCTGAGCCATTCGGCTTGGAGACTCCCAGATAATATGAATATTAGATAGAGGGAGTCTATGCAGTAGCTAAGACATATGGGTCAACATTGTGGATAGTTGAGTAGCAGAGTCTTGGACAATGCACATAGATGGATTTGTAAGAACACTTAGCATGTTTGGACAGATATATGATATTGGATAAAATCATGGATTCAGAGATTGATTCATACATTGGTTCAGAGAGTGGTTCATATATAAAGGAATATTATCATAATGGATGATAATTATACAAGAAAAATTGAATGTTTTTTATATATGTCAGTTTATTACACAAGGAAGCACCAATGGAAAATAAATCCAAAAGGAAGCAGGTACAGTAATACCTATATTGATCTACACAGAAACATGCAGAGAAGTAATCAGAGAGAGAGATATTCAAAAAGGAATATTAGTATCATATAGACAGGGACACACACCCATAGGGGAAGCTATTATTTTAACTATGATTGGCTAGAGTTGGTACAATGTTAGATAGACAAGGGGATTCAATCCTTTATCAAAGGGAGAGAGAGACAGTAATCATAGGCATGGAGATAGGGGGAGCATCCCCAAGGAAAGTTTAGACAGGGGGAGAATCCCAAAGGACAGTGCAGACAGGGGGAGCATCCCCAAAGAGAGTTTATTAAGGGAAAGTAGCCTGAAGGAGAGATACCCTTTGCCATTTATGTCAAAGGGGGAGAGATAGAAACATTGATGAGGAGTATGACCTTGTGTGTTGTCATGACTAAGTGTTTCCATCAATGTTGGTGTTTTCATCAGTTCTAAAGGGGGAGATTGTTAGACAGTTGGTTTATATTGATGGATAGTTGGTTTGGGTATTTGGTTGTCATTAATGTCAACCCTTGGAGAGTGATATTGTGATATTGTAGATTGATGCCAACCCTTAGAGTTTTATTTCAACCCTTGAGTATGTTCAGTGGAACATTCTGTTAGCTCCAAAAGTATGGTTATGGAACCTGAGTTTGTTTGAGGTATAAAGTCATAAAGATCAATGAATATGAAAGTGAGACTATTCAAGATGGATAATACATGTTGTGTTGTTTCCGCTGATATGTGGCACATCACGTAGATCCTCACGATTGAGGAGATATGGCTTATTAAAGTTGGAGAACCCTCATGAGTTATCTAGAATCCCCTAGAAGGCCAAAGAAGTCAAATTATTCTAGAATCTCCTAAAAGAAGTTTACTAGTCAAAGTGGTTGTAACTAGGATTTAATCATGAGCTGCTGAAAAAAGAAAATAATTAAAATAAATTAGTTGCAACTAGAAGTGGTGAGTTTACTATTTGTGGATAAAGTGGTTGTAAGTGGACAAAGTACTCAGAGGTGGGTTATTCCTAAAATAAGGAAGTTGGGTAAAACAGTTAGAAGATAACCCCTAGAGGAAGCTACTTGGAGAGTAAATAAGAGAGAAAGGGTCTCCTATTATCACCTATTGAGAAAATTGAATATCTATTATTTTGTGAAAGTTTTATTGAAAGTACTCATTGATACATATAAAGTTATGCAATTATGAGGCAACAAAGGAGGGTTGATGACGAAAGTTTCGGAATTGCAAAATTTGAGAAAAACCGTAGTTTTTGAAGTGCACATGGGATGAAGTGTTGGAAGGCGCATACGTACACTAGATGCAATTGAGGAAAGTTCATATATATGTGATATGAAAGAGGACATGTCGTGTACCTGAGGTAAATATTTGAAAAAAAAAGGGTGTACGGATGAATTGCAACATGGTTTGATGGTACAACACAGGTTATCAAAGGTCTAATGTTCCAGGTTAGTAACAAATCTATAGGTATGAACATAAGCTTGTTTGATGAATGTATTATGATGATATATGGTTGTGTTTTGGAGCATATGCTTGAGGCCTACCTTGGATGCATGGTACAAACCCTAGGGTGTGTATTGAGGCATATCTGTTAAGGTACAATGTTGGTTATGTTCAGTACTTATCAGTAATATTATGGACCTTTATTTATGAGGTATATCATGGGTAATGTGATACTAGATAGAGGTACATAATTGATCTATTGAGTCATATTCTTGGTACATCTCCATAGGTATTATTTCTACATTATACTTGTTGTAGTGAATGGTTTTGAGGAAGATCTGTTGTAGTACATGATTGGCACATGTGTGATATCTATTAACATATATTAAGGTGTATTGTGAGAGGAATTTGTTGGTGATATTGGTATATGGTTATTACATTCTTGATTCTACATATAAGAGAGGTTTTGGCACATGGTTTGATACAATTTTACAGTGGTATATTTCACAGTGACAGTGTGGCAGTGGTTTCATCAATTATTTTACATTTATATTTCAGGGCGGTTTGACGGGGCAAGGAAAGGGGGTTGTATGCTCCTTCTGGTTGGTTCCATAGAATCAAGGAGTTATATTTTCCTTCAGGTTGGAGCATGAGAATTAGGTGGTTGGAGTTGGAGAACCTAGGGAGTTGAAGCCTCCTTCTGGTTGGAGCTAGACAATTTAGGGAGTTGTAGCTTCCTTCGGGTTGGAGCTTGAGAAGCTAGGAATTTGGATCCTCTTTCTAGTTGGTGTTGGAGAATTGGAAGTTGGTGCTTCCTTCAATGTAATTATTTTACATATAAGAAAATCATTCTATGGTTTTCCCCCGCATTGGGTTTCCACATAAATATTGGTGTACTGTGTATTGTGTGGATGTGTTGATTATTGTTTATTATGCACTAATGAATTTTAATTTTATGATACATTAATATATTGATGATGAACCAATGATCATGGTTGAATAAGTTAAAGGAATATAAACTATGGTTAAACGTAGTATAAATTGCTCATTATTGATTCACCCCCCTCTCAGTAATCCAACATGTTTTTGTTGTTGCATATGTTGTTTCCTTCTCAATTATTTCATTTTGTTCAACTTCCTTCTGTGTAGCTTCCTTTTATTTTGCTTATACAAGTGTTAATAATGGATTGGATTTGGATTTGGCTTTATCTTCCTCTACAATGTTTCTCTTATTTTCATTTGCGTCATGCTTTTTCTTATGTACCTTTTCCTTTTTCCTCCTCTTCTTATCTTCTATGGATTATTCTTTCTCTGCACATCCTAACTATGAAAATGTGGTTCCAATGGATCCTTTTCTCGATGCCTCTTCTTATTCACTCTTTTTAGACTCTTCCCTTTCTCTTTATTCATCTGCAATCCTCCCTATGGGATTGTCTCGTCTCTTGAATATGACTTCGTCATAAATCCTTCCATTAAAATGTATCTCCTATTCCTACCAAACCTCTGAGGTGTACTCCCAAGGCATGCCTAGATTTTTGAAATTCTCTTTGATGACCTTCTTCGATTTATACCTCCTAAACCTCTCTTCCCCAAAGCAATATGATAGCAGCATATCCACTTCTTTCTGGGCTTGTTTTGTGTTAGAAAATAAGAAGGAATCGATGTATAGTGGGAGAGGTGGCCATATAGATTTCTTATCTCTATAAAGCATTCCCCCAACTCCATTGATCACCTTTTGACAAGCTACTTCCTGGAGTACTAGCTTGTCTAGTACAAACTAAGAAATAAGATGAGGGTATTTCATGGCACCATACACCCTCATATAAGTGTCATGTTCCATCAAATACAAATCCCTGATCCTCATCATGACAATTATTGTTTTGACGGTCATATAGAGATATAACATGCAGAAGATGAACTCATATAATGGGGCCAAGAAGTGCTCACGTATCTTCTAGTACTTTGTTATGTACTTATTCTCCTAGAGCACTTTACAACATATATGAATGGTTGCATCTGCAAGATGTCATTCCAAACCCATATTTGGGTATTGGTGGGCCATGTACATGATGTCTATGAGGTATGATGACATATGGAAAAATAGGGAGGTCTTGGGCTAGGATTCTACGACTGTTGTGATGGCTTCTATGAGGTTTGTTGATAATATATCATCCGAGTTGAATGATAATCCTTTGTCCATGTAGTAGTAAATTAATGGAATATATTACAGGGGGGATTTGGAGGAATTTTTCCCCCGTATATCCTACATAACATGGCCACCATGTGTTGATAAGGTTTTCTGAGTGTGGTGGTGGGATATCCGTCGATGGGTCTGAGTTTGAACTACTTATCTCATTTGTACTAGATGCAACATAGGTCCTTGGATGTGTGATTGAATTCACCAAGAATTTCATTGTCGATATTCTTGGTTCCCTTCTCTAGATGATAGAATTTGGATAAGTCCTTTGTATGGAATTACATTATAGGTTCTCCTCTAGCATTGCAAATGTACCTATTCCCCAAGTCCACATGCTTTAGTATCTAGGAAATGGCATTAGCGCAGGGGAATACAACAATGCAGGATGCTACCCTATGAATTATGTATTTCCTGATAGTATTAAATATTCTAAGTTCGTTCTAATATTCTACGTCAATGGAAACATTTTTCCTTATGAACATCTAATAGACGTCACCCCATTTGAGTGCATACTCCCATTTTTCTAGGAATCTAGAGGTATCATTGTAAACAACCCTGAGAATTTCTAGATCATCTTTGATATGAAGGCCACTCCTAGCGACCTCGGTGGTTGGTGCTTTGTTGGTTGTCTTCTTCCTCGAAGACATGTCTAAATCTATTAAGTAAATATGGGATCAGTGCAAATACAAAGCCACAATTGATACATAAATATCTCATGATATTTTTTCTAAGCATCTCATATGAAATACCCAAGGATTCACTTGAGATAATACTGGATGGAAGGTTATCAATTGAATATGAAAGTATAATAGTAGACATCGTTTAAGTCTTTGTGAAAGCTAGAAAATAAATCACCTTAAAAAGGTTCAAAAATTTGAGATCGAAGTAGTTCTTACGAACTGCTCTGATGTTTATCAAAGGAGATAGTATGAAGTGTGCTAGTAGGTTTATTTGTATACCAGAGGATTTAATATGAAGGGATCCAGTGTGAAATGGGAGATTTCTTTTGAAGGGTTTCAATAACATTGCGGAAGTTTGTATAAAGGTCTCCAACGAACCGACAAAAATTTCGTGAAGTGTTGAGTTTGCAAGAGGGGAAATCGATGGTGTTAGTATTAACTCATCTAGTGAAACTGTAGAAGTTCATGTCAACTCATTTGGTTAAAACTACAGGAATTAATTCTAATTGAATAGGTTTCTACTGGTGAGGTTGGAACCAACTCCTTCAGTGGAAACCAGGGGAGTTAATGTTAAAATTCCCGAGTGAACCGAGGACGTTGATCTGAAGGTTTATGGTTTACAAAGTAACTCCTAGAAATTCAACTAATCCTTGAATAATGATCGATCCTGGGAAGGATAAGGATTCCTATGCTAATAAATATAGGTTATTAGACTATTCATTAGTCTTGGCCTCAATTGATGGTTTCTTCGCTAGCTTCTAGGGTTCTCAATATGGGTGATGGAGGAAAATATCTGGCTTGGTGATCGTCCCTTCCCAAAACAATTTTATGGAATTCTGGGTCGTGGTTGTAATGATTCAATGGCCAATAATTTGCATAAGGTGGTGTTTAAATCTAAGAGAGTAAAAAACCATGTGATCTGGCAATGGATCGAGAGAATTTCATATGTTTATGGTGGCACAGAGGAGAGAGAAAGGTTATGGTGTGAGTAGCAGTGGAGGGTCATCACCGCAAAGAACTAGGGAACCTTGGGTCAAAAGGGAAAAATTTAAGCCAAAAATAAAAATAAAAAACCTAACCCTAGAATGATTCACCAGTGAAATGCATGGCCAGATTAGGACTTACCTGATGGTTCCTCGACACATAGAGGGTAGTAGGAAGTTGAGGGTGAAGACGTTTGGTTTCATTACATTGTTTCTCTATGATCTCTCCTTCTCTCATGCGCTTGGTAACAATGGTAAAATATAAATAAGGTTAGAGTTCTTTTATAACTTTGGGTGTTGAGTGAAATAAATTACAATGGATGGAACATGATTGAATTGACGGTGTTTATGTGAAGTACTTCGGTTTACACTAGACAACTTTGTTGTAATATTTCTGATATAAAACAAGGAAGTTGATGTGAAGTTTTCCAGCGGTCATGGAGAATAAGAAAAGAAATCCTCCAGTTTGACTGGAGGATCTTGTGTGAACTCTTCTGGTCGAACCAAAAGAGTTTCTATTAAGTTCTCCAATGGGAAGTTCAATGTTTCAGCAAAGTTCATGGAAAACGTCCTTGTTTCTACTAGAAAAAATGGAGAGAATGCCTCTGGTGTACATTAGAGGAGTTTGTGGTAACTCCTCTGATGTACATTGGAGGAGTTTGTAAAAACTTCACCAAATCATCAAAAATTATTTTTTAATGCAGCTCAAGTGGATAAAAAAATGTCTAATTAAAATTCCAAATTTACAATCTTGAATAAGGCCAAAAAGAGATAACTTGCTTAGAGTGGGAGATGGCTCATTAAAAACTCTAGTTAAGAAGCTTTTAAAGGAAAATAAAAGGGGGCTCAATTTTCTTGGAGGGGGATTTGCAAGTAATTTACAAGAAAAATGGAGGGTTGTTGGTGCCACACAACACAATGATGATGAGTTATCATTGTTGGCAAGCCATCATTGTTGGGTGAATCTTGTTTGATGGGTGATTATGTTTTTTGTTGGGTGAATATTCTTTGATGGACGATTATCTTTGTTGGGAGAATCTTCTTGGAGGGGTGATTTATCCTTTATGACAGGTAAATCATCTTGGTTGGGTAAAATTATTCATCGTTGGGAGATTTATACGTTTCCAGGTGAATCATATTCATTGGGGGAGATTTTTCATACAACTTAGAGTGAAATATTTTGGATATGCATTGATTCAATTGGACGAAATAATGTAAGGGTGTTTAGTCTTATTTCTAGAATAAGAGGAAACAATTACATTCTAGAAGGGAGATTGGGTATAATAAGAGCATGCTATGGCACTCCAAAAAGAGGGGGGAGAGGTTTAGATTTGGATCTTCAGTGAAGAAGAGGCACACCACTACATATGGACCAGAAGAGTATGCAACTTACATTCTTGTGAGGATTTATTTTTCCTAAAAATTCCAATGGAGGTAACGTTCTAGGAAACTGGATAGGAGGAATTTTGGAGTCATATGAAAGATTTATCTTTCCAAAACACTGTAAAATTCATTCTAAACTAGATATAGAATATTGAAGCTACTTGGGTATTTCTATTCAAATATATTTTATTATTTATGTCTTTCTCTCTTGAAATTTTTTCTTGATTGAAATTGGAATTTGTTATTCTTAGCAAATTTTAGATTAATCTTCAAAAACATAGTTGTTTGCTTTTGTGTTGAATTGAAAAGTATCATTAACATTTTCCTTATTTTTTAATGTTATTGAATATTATTCATTTTAATCATTATTAATGCTCTCATATTTTGTGTCTTATATCAAGTTTAAACTTGTTGTTTCATGGATGATTATTCTTATGATTTCATGTAAATGACTATACATTCTTGGAACAATGATGAAGCTAAGAGAATTCCTTCTCTAATATTTTCCATTTATCTTTCACTTATACTTGATAAATGTTAGATTTATGAGATTTGTTTAAATAGTTGTTAAATTCTTTGAAAGGTTGTTGATAAATTTATGATGGTTGATAACCTATCAATATAAGCTTTTGCCTTACATTTTTGTATTCAAAAGTCTCAAGATCATATATGGTTATCAATAAAAGTGTAGATGCTAATTGAAATAAAAAATTATTTGAGTGGAAAACCGATCCCTCTAAATTAGTTGGAAACTACCATCCCAAATGAAAACTTTACTAATTAGGGATTGTGATCAGGTAGTTGTCCCCTGTTGTAGGAGGGAATTTTCCCACATATCAACAAACCCATATAAAATTTTATGTTATCATAACAAGAAATAAATATATTTTCATATGATTCTTTTGACTGTAACTAGGGATATGTTTCCCAAGGAAAAGGAAATACAAATATCTTTATCTTTCAAAATTGTCTTTTAAATTTGCTGATTGTCAATTGAGTTTCATCCCTCTTCCTTTGTAGAGTTCTTAACAACTCCGTTTTTTATAGAATGGTAATCAAATTATTAACTCCTTTTTTATATATAAATCACTCTTTCAGATCCTTATCTGACAAATAATTCATAAAATCAATTATCATCTCATCCTCTAGAGCTTTCTTTTCAATTCTGACATTGGATTGTTAATATCCAATTGTGCATTCTTGATGATGATTGTTTCAGAGTATTGATATAACTATAAATATATTTTAAATTGATCCATTATGCAAATAATTTGATCCTGGAGTACTTGTCTAGCCTCAATTACATATTCCCAACCAACCAACCCTTTCCCATTACATATTCCCATATTTCTAGTTTTTCGTGCAAGAGATGTTTCGACACTTCAGCGAATGCCACGTCCACATAGATAATGCTACTAATAAGTATCCATGTATGAAATACCCAAACATTTTTGGCTCATCCACACAATCCTGGAACATCATTGTGAGAAAATATTTACACAAATTCAATGGTACACCATTTTTGTTGAATTATGTTAATGTTACGACATCAAGGATGAACTCGTTATTTTTGTAATTATTCATTACCTTCCAAAAAATAAAATAGAATTCCATGCGTATTTCTCATCGTTGATCGAAACAATGTGTGCTTCGCAACCTCCTTTCCTAGTTTTATATTTTTTATATAAGATAAATTAACCATTTTTTTTCCCATGCTTCCCAGATCCTTGAAAGTCGTCTATAACAGCCTAACCTTCCATGGGAAACCTAATGAGATTATAATTTCATTTCCATGGATGGGATAGGCCTGGTCTAACCATAAGGTACTATTGTGCACCTTACTGATAAGTAATTTCATGCATCGGTTGACTTCTCTAGTAGTGCTAAATATTGGTAGGTCGCGAAGACTCATCAAGGTGGAATCTTGCAATGGTATGTACTCAGGTTTCCACTGGCACTGAAACTGTCTGTCCGAAAATGTGTTTCAATCCATGAATGCATGAATATACATTTGTGGAAACAAGAAAGCATCGATGAAATCCAAGTCAACCAGTTGAGTTTGCTCGACCTTCCCATGGATATCACCCTAAACTATAACATCCAGATCAATAAATTCCTCTATAATAGTAGTTTTTGGAAGGGCTCCTTGACTAGTAGTCCAGACCATCGTAACAAAATGATGTTGGTAGAAAAAGTGAACTAGTATACAAAGGCACAGTCTCATATAGTTTTGAAGGTGTTCCGGGACTGAATATACAAATAAATTGATTAAAAAACAATACCAGTGAGCAGTCGGCCAAAGGTGATTTTATACCCAATGTTGAGGGATGGTGATAGAATTAACAACCATTAAGAGATACAACATGGAAACAATGTGGAATTAATGAAATACATGATAAGTAGACACAACAAAATATACAAGGCGATTTAGGTGGTTAAGAGAATAAGAGGAAACACGACATAGGGATATCGGGCGAACGTGAAAGTAATGGCCTCATCAAAAATCACTCAGAAAAGTAATCACAACTATGAGGATGTAAATGAATCTGGATAATACTGACGGTGCAACAAGGGAAAAGGTATTTTTTATTGCACAATATGTACTTGCCCAAAAACCAAGGAAAGTGAATGCAATATTGGCACAACAGGGGGTCACCTATCACTCTCACCTTAATAGGAAACCCCTTTCTATTTAGGATTATATCAAAGTTACCCATGGGAGACATCTCTAGTGAACTAAAGGGATGATAATACTAAGGCAATGATGCAAGCAAACCCCCCTCTCACTGGTCACTCAATTCAAAGGGTTCTTAAGGTCTTTAAGGGATGAAGCAACGCTAAAAAATGGAGTGTACCTGCCTAGAACAAGACAACAAAGAAAATATGGCATCTTTCAAGTAAAAAATATGATGTTTGTGCTTCTTAAGACCATGAACCTATAAAAAATGGGCTAGATGATGTAAATTTGCAGCAATGTAACAGTTTATAACAAAAATGAGTATTTTGTAATAGCCACAAGAATTATGCCTTGAAATTGCTTGAAAAAGACAAGAAAACGTAACTTTGACTAGGCAAATTGATAATAAATTGTCACAAGAAAAGTCGTCAATGTTTAGCTAGCATTTAATATCACTTTTGCAGAGAATTTTATGTAGTTAGATGGTTGTAGAAATCTTCTGTAACAATAGCAAATTCTAGTGCTCAAAATTGCAAGAAAACACCATGCAAACTCAACATTTATCTAGTAGATTGATTGGAAATTGTCACAAGTTATTTCTGGATGAGCTAAGTGTGAGTTATGCAGGTGAATGCAGAAATTTAACATGAATTTGTATGGTTGTAGCAATCATTTGCAACAACAAGAAGTCAGTTAATGAATTAGTCTAGTTTAGGGTTAGTAGAAGTTAGCAAAAGCTTCAAGGAAGAGAGTTTGAGTGTTTAATCAATCCTTCAATAAGAGAGAGTCTATAACTAGTGCCTTTTGTGGATTATGGAGCCAAGTGGATGGCTTCTTCTAAAGCTGCAAATCAATTTTGATAGTGCACAAAAGTCCAAGAGGTATGCATAGGAGAAGTAGTAACTTAAGTCCCCCTATGCATTTTCCTCAAGAAAACAACATACTAGGGTGTAGGAAATTATAGGCCCTAGCACTTTTCTCTCCTTAGGATTTTTATGGGATAAAAACTTAGGAAAAGATAACTAGGTCAAAACCTTAGAGTGATAGGAAACTAGGGCTCTAGGGCTTCACTAGTTACTAGATCAATTCAATGAAAATCTTGGCAAATAGAAAGTAAGAAAGTAGAAAAGTAAGTTCCTTACTTCAAAGCATTAAGTATAACATGCAATCTCATAATATTGTATGAGAAAATAAAACATACATAAACCATTCAATAAATGACAAAATGCATATTTTACCTACTTGCACCAAGAATAATCATGAAAATACCATGAAAGATCACCATAAAAGCTTCCAAGATTGATCCACTTACAAAGAATCAACCTTATACAAGAGTGTGCCTCACAATTTCAGCCAATAGCCCTTCTAGGGAGAAAATTCCAGACCTCTCCTCTTATGTGAGGAGTTGTGTTGATAAAAATGAATGTACTTTATGTTTATTTATATAAAATTGGTGACCTTTAATTAATTTCAGGTCAAATAAAGGCCCACCTGGCCAATTTACAAAAGAAATTCAAATTAGACAAATAAAATTAATTAGCATCTAAAAATACTTCCAAGGGTGATGTCATTCCCTTCTAGGGTGATGTTGAGCATCTAAGGTGGAACGTTGGGCTCCAGATGTTGAACGTTTTTCCTCCAAAGGACCTGGATGATGCCCACACGTGCCAACTAGCTCAAAACTGCCCTCAAAATGAAAACCCTAGCTTTGGATGACATGCAGGGTCATGATGGTGACATCATGGGCTCTTAAAGGTCAACGTCCAGGTGGAAAAGCAAGATCCCATAGGTCTAGGTCTTCCAAGGTGCCTCCAAGGTGATGTCCTTCTTTCTTCCTGGTGCAAATATTTGATGTCTTCTTTCCATTGGATGGGGTTACAACATCCATATGTGGGATTTCATCCCCATGAAAGTTTGATCTAATCATTCCCCCATGTGTACCTGTCCACCCGGTAACGTCCTGCAACAATAACAAGTATGCCCTATAGGGGCTCATAAGTCACATGGATCATAACATGTAAATCACATCCAATAGTTAAATTTCCCAAACATGTGCATCAAACCCCCCTTTACCCAGACAAATGCTCAAAGACATTATGCAATCTAACAAGTCAAGTTTGGAGAAGGTCACAAGGTGTCCTTTTGGGATAATCCTCCTTTAGTTTGGGGTGTTTCTTAGGTGAGAACCAATCCAGGTCATGTAAGTGTATGAGGTGGTCTGGGGTAGTGTTTGGGAATGGGGTGTAGTGATAACAGGGAAATGTAAATCTTACCTTTGGGTGCCTTTGTAGAGGGAGAACTGCACCTTTTCATAGATGCCATTATTTCCTATCCCATTCATTGCCTTTTATTCTTAACTTCATTTCTTTTCATCTTTTGTTTTTATGCTTCAAGGGAAGAGTTGAGGGACACTATTCTGGCTTGGTGACCAGAAGTGACAACGTTATCGACAAGCATTTCATAGAGATGAAAAGTTTTTCTCGTGATGAGACCCCCTTTCTCTTGTCTATGCCACCAAGAGCCACTACCCTAGTTTGGTGACCAGATAGATGGTAATGTCATACCGCTACATGCCCATGGCCATAATAGGTCGACTCATGATGAGACCTCCCATCCACCAACTAATACCATGAGTGTTTGTTTTTCTTATGGGTTCCCTTTTCTTACTTTGATTCTTTTTACTTCTTTCTCGAGAATCCTTGTCTGAATCATATCAAAAGTTTCATCTTTGGCTTTTAACTCTTGCCAACTACTTTTACCCTATGGGCCTTTAGCCCCTTATTCCCACAAGGCAAGGTACAACCCTTCCTAGTGTGGAAAATACCAATGCCTGAACAAAGGTAGGGGGGATATGAGAGGAATAAAGATGAAAGTGGTAAGTATGGAGGGAACATATGATGACCTTTCATAAACCCACCCAGTGGCAAACCATCCTAAATGGAGATCAACTTACTAGGGCATCATGTCACCCTTCAGGGTATGAACAAGTTAAAGAGCATAATTTCCAAGAAAACATTATGAAATGAAGGAGAATTCAATGCAACATATTCAAGTGCTTCAATAATCAGAGTGACACATACCATGATACCCGGATTCATTACCTCATGGAGCAACACTTACTGCTACTTCAGGACCAGGATGGTGGGATGGATTTTGTTGTTGTTAATAAATGGGTTGCACTGAAGAAAAGAGGGGCTCTCTGGGGCCATGCTCAAGTAATTTAGATCTCGACACTCCATGTATAGGACCTGTGGGCCTTGAGACATGATATCCTTAGTTATCCCTAGTGTAGGGGATAATAGTATCAACACAATTTAAATAACCTAGTGACAGTGACAAGAACAAGTTTCAATTTTGGAGCATATGAGATACAAAGGTATTTTATTTAGACCTCCCAGACCAGAAAGTTGATATCTGAGATGGATAAATTAATAGGGACTACTAGACTCTAGGACAAATGATATTCAAACATGTCACCCATTTATTAACAAAAGTGGAAAACAACAACTAATGAAAATTACTACCTATTGTATGAACTCCCACTTATAATAGCGGTGCACAATTGCACTTACCCAATGGAAATGTATGGCTTTAGGCGTGCACTATTCACCCATCCCCGAGATGAAGAATACCATCTAGTTGCGTGATCCTAACAACACTGAATTCATGGATTTTTGCAACTATAAAAGGTCCCATCTAATGCATTTGTAGCTTCCCAGGATGTTTCTGATATTTGTTATCGTAGAAGAAGACTTGGTCACCTTGCACAAATGAATTATTCTTAATGTGTCAGTCATTCCAATCCTTTTGTTTATTCGTTTCCACCGTCTGATGAAAATATTCTAAGAATCAATCTTCTTCAAGTTCGATTAATTCCACAATTTATGCTACGAGATATTCATCATATTTAATCTTAGTATCTTGCGCAATAAATAGACTCGAAGTTATAAACTTAGATGGCACTACTTCTTCTTGTCCATTTACCAACTAAAATGGGGTATGCCTATGTAATCTTCTTTTAGTGGTTCGGTAATCCCATAACACAGTCGTAACACTCTCATCCCAATCATCCTAATTGTCACAACATACCTTGGTTAAACCCCTTTCTAAGATCTTTTTGAATGCTTCTATTGTTCCATTCACTTACGGATAGTATGGAATGATCTTATGGTGCTTAATCAAAAACTCTCTTGTGAGGGTCACGATAGTGTCACTGATAAAATGAGCTCCTTGATCGCTATTCAAGATCCAAGGACAACCAAACCTGGTAATTATATTCTCAAAAATGAAACATGTTGCTATGTCTATCAAGAAATCTCGAACAACATTTTCTTTATCCCAATGAGTCAAGTAATCAATTGTGGTAATAATGTATCTAGCCTTTGAATGCCCCGTAGGGAGGTTTATTGGACCGATGAAATCAACATCCCACTTTTTAAAGGCTTGTAGTGCTTGAAAAGGGTGTAAGGGTAACTCATCGGGGTGTGCGGTATTACCAAATTGTTGATAGACGTCACAGGCCTTGGAATAATATTTGGTATCCTTGAACATCATTGGACACTAAAAGACTTCTTGTAATACCTTATGGGAAATTTATTTTTCAGCTAGGTGTCCTCTTGCAACTCCACTGTGACACTCCCATAGAATATATGATCTCTCATGGTCAAGCATACGTCGTCTCAGGATGTTATCCAATCCTAATTTATACAAGTTTACTTGCCAATTTATACGTCGTCTCAGGATGTCGTCGTCGCATCAATATGTATGTGAAATTCCACTTGCCAATTTGGATAGATGAAGATAGGAGAAGTACTTAGATTTTCTTTGAGGGTATCAAAGGATTGATTGTTTTCTAGCATCCAACTAAAATCCTCATATTCTTTAACAATTTTTCCAACGGTGTGACTATGCTTGCGTAGCTTTTGATAAACTTGGGATAGTAGCTTGTGTAACCTCACATTGACCACAACTTTTTGGAAGTTGTAGGAGGTGTATTTAGTATCACGACAAATTTTGCAGGATCCACCAACACTCCTTCCCTACAAACTATGTGTCCTAGAAGATTCCCAAATTGTACACAAAAAATACACTTTTTCGAGTTTAGGGAAATTTGTAGTTGTTTGAAGTGATCAAACATCAGTCCTAATAGGCCTATGTGTTCCCTTAATAGGATGTACATAGTCCAATAATCCATATAGACTTCAATAAACATGTGAATGAAGTCTCGAAATGTTGTAATCACTATCCAAGAGAACACAATTGGGGAAGTCTTGAGCCCAAAAGTCATAACAATATAGGAAAATGATCCCCACTCGGTAGTGAATGTAGTCATTTTATTTTCCTCTTCAGTATTTGTAACCTGGTGATAGCCAGAAAACCCATCCGTAGTGTTGGTTGTGGAGAATGATTATCTTCCTGATTCATAGGTTTGTTTCAGTCATGCTTGGACCCCATTCCATAATGAGGGGTGTGTGGGGGATTTCCCCCCCTCACAAATATCACCAAGGGGGTCTAAGGGGGAAGCGAAAATTTTTGTATCCCCCCCTAGATGGGGATTCGGGAGCAGCACCCCCAAAGCAAAATATTGGGAAAAATTGCCTTGTAAAATATTGTAATTTCATAGTCAATCTGGACCATTCATTATAAGGTCATTGATCTCATGGTAGAAGTTATTTTTAGGGTTTTTTACCCTAGAAGGAAACCATATTTTATGATGGAATTGTATTGCAGCTATGTATTATCACGAATATTGTATTATGAGAGAGGAGATTGTGAGATAAAGAAGAGGAAGTTACAATGGATGTTTTGTAGGTTGCATCCCTTCATTTTGTTGGATAATAAAAAGGAAGGACCTGGAAATTTCTATGGTGGAAGTAGCCCACATTGGGTGAACCATGTATATCTATGTCTCTATTGAATTGTGTATCTTCTGGTTTTTTTTTCGCATTTTTTTTTTTATTTCTCTGTGATCCTGTTTTTTTGATAAATGGTATCATAGCGAAAGGTAACTCGTAGGAAAAGAGGGTTCCTGGTTCGAGTGGGAGCACTGGCGGAAGATGGAAATTTTAGAGTCAAGAAATTTAACGACCAAAACTACCAATTATGGAAGATGTAGATGGAATATTATTGGGCGGAATAGAAAAGAAGTCAATGGCCATGAAGGACAAATAATGAGAGGTTCTTGAAAGAAAGGCACTAGGAACGATATGGTTGAGTCTGGAAGTGTCGGTGGCTTTAAATATTTCAAAATAAAAGACAACAAAGGAGTTGATGGATGCATTGGCTAAACTATATGAAAAAACCTCGATGTCCAATAAGGTATTTTAATGAAGCAATTATTTAATATGAGTATGTCAGAAGGTGGGTCTATTGCAGATCATTTAAATTAATTTAATGTTGGATTACTGAGAGGGGGGGTGAATTAGTAATAGAGAAATTTAATCCTTTTTAACCATATAATCCAAGTGTTATATCAATGAAGCATTATCATCCAATAACTGCAGAGTAAATAAGCAATGAACAAATGAACAAACATACGCATACACAGTACACCATTGTTTTACGTGGAAACCCAAATCGGGAGAAAACCATGGAATATTTTTTCTTATATGTCTTGAAGAATTACATTCATTGGAAGAACCAACTTCCTTTGTTTTCTAGCTGCAACTGGAAGGAGGCTCCAACCCCCTAGTTTCTCAGGCTACAACCTAAGGGAAGCTCCAACTCCCCAATTCTCTGGCTACAACCAAAAGGATGATACAACCCCCTATGTTCTCCGGCTACAACCGGAAGGTGGCTACAACCACTTGTCCTTGCCCCGTCCTGCCGCCCTAAAGTAGAAGTAGAATAATGGAACCATTGTCAACCTGTCACTGTGAGATATACTGTTGTAAACCTGTACTTATAAATCTGAACCATTCATCAACCTGTACCTCAACCTGTAATCAACCTGTACCATAAACAAGTGCATCAACCATGCACCAACCTATACAAAATAACCTGTAATCAACCTGTACCATAAACAAGTGCATCCAACCATGTACCAAGTATGTACCAATCATGTGTCAACTGCTCATCAACTATGACTCATAAATATGTACCAACATCATCAACTATACACCTCATGTATGTGCCAACTCATCAACTACTTGTCTCAACCATGTACTTAACATGTACCTCAACCAAAATCCCTCATCAATTTCATCATCCAAATCTGATTTGTAGCTCTGTAATAGACCTGGTTTATATGATCACATTCTTCCAAACCTTCATTAACTTCAACAACAAGAGACTAGCATTTTCATCAAACTTTTCTTTAGTCTCAAATGCCTAGTTTTGGATTAGTCAACAACCCTAACTTGAAGTAATCATAACTGTGCACCTGTAATGTATAAAGATATCAAACTGATACACAATGTTATTCATTGTCTTTTATGCAATTACTCCAAGTGTGACTACTTGGAACCTCTCAAAAAAGGATTTATAGAAAAAATGGCATACCTTGTTGAATTATGGCTTATTCTAGAGAGCGACCTTGTAGAGCGTGCCCCACATGAAATATTTTTTGAATTGATATAAAAATATTAAAAAACACACTAAAGACTATACCCTAACCAACACATTTGGTTTCACTAAATTTGGATCTGTTATGAAGAGGTTATGACATTTTTACCCGAAACACTTGTTTTTGACTAGTTTCAGGACTAGCCACAAACACTATTTTCCATGAAGTGTAACTCCAAAAATACAATGACCCACAAGCTGAATTTGTTACCACATATACTTGGATATGTTTTCTCAATGGAATAGAAATTTCACGGTCTGAATCATTATACAAAAAAAACGTTATAGCAAAAATGGTGAGATGACCTATAAATAACATACCTTAAAAGCACCATCAAAAGAATTTATCCTTCCTTGCATTTCGGCCTTATTTTATTCAACCTCCCTCAAATTTTTGGCTTAGATATCCTTGATTACCTCAGAAACCTATATATATTCAATATGCTCAAACGTGATTAAAATGAGAGAGCCTTGCCTCTTATTTATATTCTCCAAGTAGCTTCCTTAAAAACATCTTTTAGGTCACTTGGCCCCACTTTCCTTATTTTAGGGTTAACCCACTTCTAATTTTTCCATTAAATTTATTATTGAAATAATTTATTTTGTATTCACTTTGAATTATAATACACTAATTACTTCACTTTATTATTTACCTTTTAAAATCTCTTAAACCACTTTGACTACTTTGATCTTTTGAGGCTTCTAGATGACATATGAGGGTCCTCCAACTTCGTAAGGCCATAACTCTCAAACCGTGAGGAGTTTTGTGACGTTCCACATACCACCAGAAATGGAATGACATGTAATATCCATATAGAATAGTATTATCTGAAAATATATCATAACACATACTGTTATCCATCAAACAAACTTGGATCCATTACCCAAACCTGGGGTCTCCAACTTCTCATGGCCATAAATCTCTAACCGTGAGGAGTTATGTGACGTTACACATACCACTGGAAATGGAATGACAATAATTATCCATATAGGATAGTTTACCTGACAAATTCATTGTCCTTCATCTCATTATTCCACAATTAAGCATGGGTTCTCTTACTCTGCAAAGCGTCTTCCCGTGAGGGATTTCACCATAAGGGGACCACTTTGGAGTTCATCCATATTTACTTCTTATCAACCATGAAAATAAAATAATGAGTCATATTTACATCAAACAATCTTGGGTCCATTACCCAAACCTTTGTGTTGTGGGGATTTCTTCAAGGGTTGACATCAATGACAACCAACCTTAATCAACAATCTTCCCCTTTGGCATTGATGGCAACGCTCTGATGCAATACTGAAATCATATCACTCATGCTCCCCCTAGAACCATGCCTCTGTCCTCTATATCTCATAAATTTGGCTCTGTCCTCTGCATCTGATAAATATTCTCCCCCTGGAACCATAGCTCTGTTCTCTGCATTTGATAAATCTCTCCCCCTTTGTCATCAATGACAAAGATATCTTTCTATCTGGGGATGCTCCCCATGACTGAACTGTCCTCTTATGGTGCTTCCTCGTGTACATCTAAGACATATAAGATAAGCAATCAAAAAGAATTCAAAAAGAATTAATTTTGGAGTAGAAATAACTCCAAGTATTTGGCGAAGATATTCAAAGGCTTCCCGTGGAAGTGGTTTTGTAAAGATGTTTGCCACTTGTTCTTTTGTGCCCACATACTCAACTTTGATGTTCTTTTCTGCAACCTGTTCCCGTAGAAAGTGATACTTGATTGGAATGTGCTTCGTCTTGGAGTGAATCACCGGGGGTTTTGAGATACTTATGGCACTTGTATTATCACAATATATTGGAATGGGCTCATCATACTCAAACTGTATATCTGTTAAAGTTTGTTTCATCCAAAGAACCTGTGTACAACATGTTTTTGCTGCAATATGCTCTGCCTCGGTTGTAGATAGAGATATTGATAATTGTTTCTTGCTTAGCCATGATACTAAAAACTCACCTAAGTAGACCGTTGCTCCACTAGTCCTTCATTGGTCATCAATACAACTTGCCCAATCTTCATCTGTGTAGGCAATAAGTAATAGATATTTTCCTTTTGGATACCATAATCCAAACTCTTTTGTTCCTTTGAGATATATGAAAATCCTATTTACTGCTAATACATGTGATTCCTTTGGTGCTGCTTGAAATTGTGCCACCTGTCCAACTACTTGCATTACATCTGGTCTGGATGTTGTCACATATAGTAGGCTGCCAATCGTTGACCTATATTGCCTCTAATATGTAAACTTTGAATCATCATCTTTGTTCAACTTACAACTAGTTTGCATGGGAGTGATAATTGGTTTGCAATCTTCCATTCCGAACCTCTTTAGCATTTCTCTAATATACTTGGTTTGATAAATAAAAAATCCTTGGTTGATTTGACGTATCTAAAGTCCCAGAAAGAAGGATAGTTCTCCAAGTAACAAAATTTCAAATTCATTATGCATGTATTTTGCAAATTTCTGGCTCAACCTATCATCATCACTACCAAAAGTAATATCATCAACATAAACTTCAATTAATAATATATTACCTTGACTTACCTTGATGTAGAGGTTGTTATCTACACTTCCTTTTATGAACCCTGCCTTCTGCAGATACTTATCCAGTCTAGAGTACCATGCTCTAGGAGCCTGTTTTAGACTATACAAGGCCTTCTTTAATTTACATACATAGTTTATGTTCTCTGACAACTGAAATCCTTCTGGTTGTTCAATGTAGACTTCTTATTCAAGTTCCCCATTCAGAAAAGCTAATTTTACATCCATATAATATACTTTAACATTTTTGGAGCATGCATAAGCTAAAAGTAAACAGATTGCTTCCATTCTGGCAACTAGGGAAAATGTCTCTTCAAAGTCGATTCCTTCAATCTGTGCATATCCTTTACATACCAATCTAGCTTTGTTCCTTGTAACCTGTCCATCTTCATTCAATTTATTCCTGAAAACCCATTTTCTACCGATCACATTCTTATTCTTTTGTCTTGGAACCAATTCCCAAGTGTCATTTTTCTTTATTTGATCCAATTCTTCATCCATGGCCTTATTCCAAAATTTATCCTTGTTGTCTTCTTTAAAACAGTTTGGTTCAATTGTAGATAAGAGTGCTAGGTGTGTTTGTTCTGGTGAATGGATTTTTCTTCTAGTCTCAACTCCTGCATCTTTGTTTCCAATAATCTGATCTGAAGGATGATTCTTCTGTACTTGTTTGCTAGGTG
>ML787555.1:181692-197199 GCA_009831015.1 Picea engelmannii | reverse complement strand
GGCTTCTAGATGACATATGAGGGTCCTCCAACTTCATAAGGCCATAACTCTCAAACCGTGAGGAGTTATGTGACGTTCCACATACCACCAGAAATGGAATGACATGTACTATCCATATAGAATAGTATTATCTGAAAATATATTATAATTCATATCGGTATCCATCAAACAAACTTGGGTCCATTACCCAAACCTGGGGTCTCCAACTTCTCATGGCCGTAACTCTCTAACCGCGAGGAGTTATGTGACGTTCCACATACCACCATAAATGGAATGAAAATAACTATCCATATAGGATATTTTACCTAACAAATTCATTGTCCTTCATCTCATTATTCCACAATTAAGCATGGGTTCTCTTACTTCGCAAAGCGTCTTCCCGTGAGGGCTTTCACCATAAGGGGACCACTTTGGAGTTCATCCATCTTTACTTCTTATCAACCATGACAAGACAATAATGAGTCATATTTACATAAAACAATCTTGGGTCCATTACCCAAACTTTTGTGTTGTGGGGCTTTCTTCAAGGGTTGACATCAATGACAACCAACCTTAATCAACATTTAATACGGTTACTAATCAACTAAGTTCTATAAAAGTGGACTTTGATGATTAGGTCAGGGCTCTTCTAATCCTGTGCTCATTTCCAGAAATATGGAATCGCTTGTTAATGGTTTTAATTAACTATGTCTCTCGTTCAAACACTCTAAAATTTGATGATGTTGTTGGTGTTATACTTAGCGAGGAAATGTGATGGAAAAGAACATGTGAGACATTAGGTAATGTGTTAAACATGGAGAACGGGGGAAGAAAAAAGAATAGAGAAAAGGTCTTAGGGAACTGCGAGAATTCTAGGAAGGGAAGATCCAAATCCATACTGGGAAAGATAGAGTGTTGTACTTGTGGGAAGAAAGAATTCAGAGTTCCAAAGAAACAAAGAGATGGACAATAGGAGAAAAATTAGGAAGAAAATGTAACACGTGATGTGTTACAAGATGCTTTGATTCTTTCTGTAGATAATATTTATGAGTCTTGGGTAGTAGATTCAGAGGCTTCATTTCATGCCACACCCCATAGGAAAAAATTTCTAGATTATGTTCAAGGTGATTTTGGACAGGTTCATTTGGGTAATGATGCACCATGCAAAATTGTTGGAATGGGAAAGGTAAAAATAAAGAAAGAGAATGGAAATCAATGGTTGTTGAAAGAGGTAAGACATGTTCCAGATCTAAGGAAAAATCTAATTTCAACAGGGCAGTTGGAAAGTGAAAGTTGTATATCCATATTTACAAATAAGGTGTGGAAGGTCACCAAAGGATCACTACTGATAGCACAAGGAGAGAATGTAGGTACATTGTATTTATATATTGGTAATACCAATTCTTCTATCTCTTTAGCTTCTACAGGAGTGGATACAATAGTTTGGCATAATAATATTGGACACATGACTGAGAATGGGATGCAAATACTTCACAAAAGAAGTATTTTGCCAGATCTTAAACAAATTGATTTGGATTTATGTGAGCACTGTGTTTACGGAAAACATAAGAGAGTCAAATTTCTCAAAGTTGGAAAAGAAAAGAAGAGTGAAAGGTTAGATCTTGTGCATACATATGTATGGGGACCATCTTAGGTATCATATTTTGGTGGCTCTTGTTATTATGTTACATTTATTGATGATGCAACTAGAAAAACTTAGGTTTATTGAATTCGAAAAAAAATATGATGTTTTTTATACTTTTAAGAAGTGGAAATCTTTGGTTGAGAATGAGATAGGGAAAAGGTTGAAGTGTCTCAGATATCATAATGGAGGTGAATATTTCAGCAAGGATTTTTATGATTACTCTTCATACCATGGAATTCATAGAGAGAAAACAGTTCCAGGAACACCACAAGAAAATGGTGTGTCAGAAAGGATGAACTGGACAATCATGGAGCGTGCAAGGAGTATGAGATTGCGTCTTGGGTTTCCCTTACGATTTTGGGAATATGCTCTAAATATTGTTTTTTACTTAATGTATAGAGTACCCTCAATCTCTTTGGATGGTGGCATTATAGAGGAGGCATGGATAGGTAAAAAGATAAATTATTCATTTTTGAAGACTTTTGATTGTGAAGCAAATGTCCATATTGATAAAGAAAATAGAACAAAGATGGAAGAAAAATCCAAGAAGTGTACCTTTATTGGATACGGTCTTAATGATTTTGGTTATCACTTATGGGATTATGAAAATCACAAAATCATTAGAAGTAGAGATGTCATATTCAATGAGAAGGTCATGTACAAAGATCAATTGAAGGGAAAGAAACATGAAAAAGAAAACCAAAATACACAGTGCTTGATGATATCATTGAAAAACAAATTCGAAAGGTACCATAAAATAAAAATGTACAACAACAAGAGCAATAGTTACCTCAAACTCTAGAAAGTGTTGTTAGAATATCTACCAAGTTAAGTAGACCCCCTAAACGATACTCTCCTTCATTGTATTATTTATTGTTGACTGATTATGGTGAACCAGAAATTTGTGAAGAGGAAATGCAAGTAGACACTAAATGGAAATGGGAGCAAGGAATGAAAGAGGAAATTGATTCCTTGTTAAATAACTAGACTTGGGACTTGGCTCAGTTGCCTGCAGGAAAAAGAGCATTGCAAAATAAATGGGTTTACAAGTTGAAGGAAGAAGATGGAGGGAAAATGTGCTACAAGTCTAGACTTGTTGAAAAGGGGTTTGGAAAAAAGAAAGGGATAGATTTTGATGAAATATTTTCTCTTGTTGTTAAAATGACTTCAATTAGGACTATTTTAAGTCTTGTGGTACTTGAATATTTTCATCTTGAATAGTTAGATGTAAAAACAGTTTTTCTCCATGAGCATTTGGAAGAAGAGATTTATATGCAGCATCCACAAGGGTATGAGGTCAAAGGAAAGGAAAATTTGGTATGAAGGTTGAATAATATCTTGTATGGCCTAAAGAAAGCTCCAAGGAAGTGGCATTTGAAGTATAACAAGTTTATGACAGAACAAGGTTATAGTAGATGTCATTCTGATCAATGTGTTTATTTTAAAAGGCTAGAAAATGGAAGTTATATTATCTTTATATTGTATGTAGATGGCATTCTTGTTGTGGGTTCTAATATGTAGGATATAAATGTGCTCAATAATAAATTAGCTAATTCATTTGCGATGAAGGATTTGGCTGCTGCAAAGAAAATCCTTGGTATGAGAATAACAAGAGACAAGAAAAATCACAAATTGGAATTGTCTCAGGGTGAGTACATAGAGAAGGTGTTGGAGAGGTTTAGAATGAAAAATGAAAAATGAGTTAGTACACCTTTGGCCAGCCATTTCAAATTAACCAAGGAAATGTGTCCCAAGACACAAGAGGAGATGGAATACATCTTATTCATCAACAATTGACAGCTTGATGTATGTGATGGTTTGCACAAGACTAGATATTGCACATGTAGTGGGCGTTGTGAGTAGGTATATGAAAAATCCAGGTAAAGAACATTGGAAGGTAGTAAATGGATTCTCGGGTATTTGATAGGTACTACTACTCATGCATTATGTTTTGGAGGTTCGGGCACTGTTCTATAGGGATGTTTTGATTCAGATATGGAAGGTGATAAAGATAGAAGGAGAAGCACCATAGGGTATATTTTATTGTAGTTGGTTTTATTACCATTTAAATTTTTGGTGTGAAATCGAGATTTCAAGGTTTAGCGAGGTGCTAAACTGATTTAGAAGTCAGATAAATTTGGGGAAGTGCTAGAAAATGGAAAAAGAGATTAAATTTGCCGGAGGTGTTAAGAAAATTAGTCTTGAAAGGATGTAGATTGTCATCTTCCAAGATCAACAGTTGGGAGAGATTTTGGAGTTTGAAACAACACGGAAGTTAAAATATCTAAGCGGTCCCGAAATTTCAATCGTGGTTTCTCTGCAAAGCTACGTGGCATCTTCGGGTGTATTTCGTGGAGAAAAGTGGGTAGACTCAAAACCACTCTATCACACCCTTGAAATCACGTGCTAAATGTCAATTAATTAGGTCTAATCCGAAGGCTACATGTGAAAATAAAACTTGACGGTGAGTCAAATCGTCTCGATAAACCCGCTTGTGTACCATTCATCCGCGTAGTGCCAAATAAGCGTTGCCCAATAACCGATTTGATACTCATCATTGAAAACTGAGAGTCGAACTTGAGAGGTTGTTATCCTTATACATATTTTTCGTCAGAAGTCAATGATTATAATTGATGGCGACTGTTAATCAAACATAGGTGAAATTACTCTATTTTGGGAAATTTACGGTTTATTCCAGAGCGAGATATCAAAAAATCAAATCGCTCGTCCAATTCATGTGTAGTTGAGGGAAATAGGCTCATGTTTCCTCACAAACTATAGGGAGCCGAGGATAAAGATTCATTGATTTTCAGCAAATCAGGAAATTCGAAGAATATGACAAAATTATCAAATAAAAAGAGAGGAAGGCACGTTGCACAAATCCTAACAACAAAATCTCATGAAAAATATATCGATGAGCCAGGATTAGGTGAAGAGACTGGGATGAATCCTATTATAAAGGATTTTTTTATTAATGGATATGTGAATGGATCCAACACACACATTGGTGTAAGCAAAAGGAAAAAACAACAAAAGGAGAAGGCTAAAGATGGAACAATCAAAATCATTGAAGAAAATCATCCTAGCTGGCTTGACATGTTAAAGAAAGAGATTGAAAATCTTAAATAAAATAACTAGCTAAATTGAGTAAGTTTCAGGGAATTTTGTGATACTGTAGACAGGTGGCATTTAGTGGAAAGATCCCAGGTATTTCGGTTTCTATTTGTAAGTGTCCCTAGAAAGTAGGAGTTCGGTTTTGATAAGTTACTCCCTCTATAACCAATATATATTTTTGGAATCTTGGAAAGGATGACCCATTTTTTGGGTCCCATATGTAATTTATCTATATATATTGTTAAAAAGATAAATCAAGGGTTCGACTGGCTGGAGAGAGGCTTGCCTTTGTAGCAGGAAAAATTTGTGATTTCTTATGAATTTTATTACAAGCAGAGACGGTTTTCTTGAATAGTTGAGATTCATCATGGTGTTAGTGTTCAGTATGTTTTCCTGTATTTCGTATTCATGAATGTGTTTTGCTGCTAGTAATAATCTTTAAATAAAAGAAGGAATTCATCTTGTTGGTGACCCTTCCTACATTGATTATGCTTGTTATGTGTTTATTGGTTTCTGGGTCAGAATTCACCCTTGATTGGTGCTCTGTTTATGGTAGCCAGTCTCTATGTTCCTTCTTTTAAAGCTATATCAAGAGATTCATCCTCTGTTAGAAGCCTCTTGTCATGGTGGCCCTTTCTTTCTTTCCAACCACCATTTCATATTGCTTATTTGGCTGAACACAGTGCCTATTTTTTCTTTGTTCCCTCAAGAATACATAGCTTGTAAATCTTCATATGATTTCAAGAGTTGACCCCATTTCCCAATGGCCCCGTTCTCTCGTTTGTCCTACCAACCCCTTTAAAAACTTGTCCTATTGCAGAATCTAACCTCTGTGTATCCATTGCCAAATATTTTGGAGTATATTCAAGTATTTACATGTTTTAGAGAGCCCTCTCTGGTTGGAAGGGTCAAAATCCAACCTAAAGTTGGTTTGTAGGTTACCTATGTTGTTTTTTTTATCATTCGAACAAATTTACAGAGTGTTAACATTTTGGCATCGTTGTCGAGGAACGAAAGTGAAATATTCCCTGGGATAAACGACAAAGTTTAGATCTGAGTACTGATGGTGAAAAGTATTCAGACACAAAAAGGTTGTGCATCATTCACCTAGTGACTCTATGTTCAAGAATATAGAATTCAAAAATTTCATGGTGACTCCACTGTCCAAAGACTCAGTAGCCTAGAGATTTTTATTGGCGACTCCACTGTCCAAGGACTCAGTAGCCTGAAGATTTTTATTGGTGACTCTACTCAATATTCAAATGTGATTCAGAGACTCCACTAGAAGATGAGATACCTTGAAATAGGTATGAAAGGACATCATGGGAGAAAACAAGTACCTAAAGTTGATTTTTTTACCATACATAATATTTTATGTTATTAATTACCTTTTTTCCTTTCCTGAACATGCTAAACGAATTTTTCTTTACCTATTGCATTCAAATGATGATCATGAGAGTCTTGCAATTATATATCCTTGTTTTAAACTTATACATATATCTCCTCTGTTTATCACTGATTTTTATCAAAATCTTCCATTTGAGCCATATGATGATCATAGCCAAGTTGATGAGCCTCATGAAACAAAGGTTGATGTCTCACATCTTGTACTTGATCCAACACCCTCCAAGATTTTGAACATTTTATAGATTTATTTGAGATTGATCATGATGATGTTTGTATGAGGGCCTTCTCTCAATCCTTGAAAGGGGATACCAAAGATTGGTTTAAACATTTGCAGCTAGAAACAATTATCTCATGGGAGGAATTGAAGAATGCCTTTTTGAAGTTTTAGGGCAAGAAAAAATATTTGGATCTACAACTTACATAGTTTTATTCCTTAAAAGGGTAGGGCAATGAAACTATTTATACATTCAGTAGAAGGTTTTCCAGTATTTATTACACTTTTCCCAAAGAAATTCAACCCACTGAAGTTGCTGCCATGCTCCAGTATGAAACAACTCTTTGTCCAAATTTGTCTTTCCTCCTGATGGACAGAATACCTAATTACTTAAAGAAAATGTTTGATGATTCTCATGAGATTCAACACAATATCTAAGCATGTGAACAGATTCGAAATGAGGATTTGGATGTTGAAGAACATGACAATGAATATGAACATAAAATAGTTGATTTAAATCTTGAGCAAAGATTAATAATATCATATGCCCTCTGGAAGTTTTAAATGCTAATGATTTTGCAAAGGATTATATTCCACTTATTGAAAGGGAAAGATCTAATTTAGCTTCAGATTCATCCCATGATAAGCATGGGGATGAGTGTTTTATGTATTCATTAGTGGATAGTCAAGAAGACGAGTTTGCAAATCAACTTGTTGAAGAGCAGGTTGATGTTCCAAGCTTTTCCTTGTTAAATGACATTGCAGATGTTCTTGATTTACCTATATATGATGAATATAATGATGATGATGATGATGATTTCCTAGAACAAACAGTTGCATGTTCTATATCAGAAAATGTTCCTTTTTAGTAGTGTAATGAGAGAAATCAACCTACATATCACAGTTACAAAGAAGAAAGTATTGAATGAGCTGAAGGAATTTCTCTACCTTTATGATTTTCTTCATTTAAATTGTTGAAAGAGAATTCTAAGATATTCACTGAAGAAAAGGTTGGTGTGATGATGCCAAATCACATTGATTCACTGGAAGAAGTTGACAAGAAATTGCAACCATTGGTCGAAAATGAAGCTGAAAATGAGTGTGTTCAAAAATCCAAAGAAATTGAAAAATGTGCATATGACAATAGTGAAGAAAAGGAAGAAGGTTTTGAATCAAGTGAAAGAACCTTGCCATTGTTCTTTGCTTCTTTCAAATTACTGAAGAAAAATGTTTATAATGTTTCAAATCATAAATCCTCTAGGCATGAGGTTGAATATGAAGAAAGCAATGGACTTGCAAATGAAATCTATCTTCCATTATGTTCTTATTCCTTTGAATTGTTGAAAATAAATCATGGGATAACAGAGGAAGTTGATCAAGGAATTCTTGTTAAAAGTCATTTTCCTGCCCCTAAACTTGATGAAGATATTCAACAAGATTTCCAGCAAAACAAAGTGCTTCAAAGTTTCTTTTCTTCCCCTATGAATGATGTGGTTGTTCAAATTCTAAGTGGATTAGACATGGATGAGGGTTCTAAAACTACATCTATGGAGACTTCAAGAAGTGAACAAACAAATGACATAGAGTTTCAGGAAAGAAACAAAATAGTGTTTGCCACTGTTCAATCAGAAATACAGAAAGATAATAAAGATGCAGTTGTTTTTTTTATTCCTTTGAAGATCATGGTTTTGAAAATGTTCTCAGAACTGAAGAAGTAGAGAAAGAACAACAAACACTTATGAAAGAGGCTTGTCCTTTTTTTTTTCATCAAGAAGAAATGTTTTCTCATGTGTTTTATGACCCTATGGCATGCTATATGGAGTGTTTTAACAATCAAAATTTACAGCTTATGATGAGTTGTAAGATTAGGAATAAAGATGATGGTCAATCAACGTCAGTGTTAAATATGGATTGCTTACCACTAGGGGTTTCATTTCAGTCAGTACTATATTATGATTAATAAGATTGTTATTTCCAGCAGTCTCAGTAGGATTTTCAGCCTCTTGGTGGGAATCAACAGGTTAAATCACATGAAAACAAGAATGCAGTGGAAGGGGTGAAACATGATTGTTGTTTTGTGAATGTTTTAGAGGACCCATTTGCATTTTTGTTGGAGGCAGTAAACAGTTTCAATGTTTTTAATTTTTTGAGATTTGAATTTATAGGTAAATTCTTGAATGAATTATCAGAAAACAAGCTTTGGAGCTAGCATGTGCAAAGAAAATAGACAGTAGATAAAATGCTCGCATGGTTGCATTGGCATTATGATTTAATTTGTTTGGAAGCTCATTTCAGCAGTTAGGGTAGGTAGGTGTGAATAACATTGATGAACAAGCATTTTTCAATTTGGATTTTAAGTAATGTGTACAGTTAGATTTTAGCGGTGTATCTAGTGTTCAGTCTCCAGGTAAGAGCAGTGTGCAGACTTCATTTTTCAGCGGACACTGGTGACAGGTCAGAGAAGGGTACACACCTATTTTGGGAGCAGCTCAATGGATCAGGAACATGGTATACAAGTTCTTTTCTACCTCACTGGGAGGATAGCATCCCTAGTTCGAGCCCATGTTATCACCATTTAAATTTTTGGTGTGAAATCGATATTTCAAGGTTTAGCGAGGTGTTAAACCAATTTAGAAGTCAAATAAATTTGGGGAAGTGTCAGAAAATGGAAAAAGAGATTAAATTTAGTAGAGGCATTAATAAAATCAAGATCGAAAGGACGTACATCGCCATCCATCGAGATCAACACTTGGGAGAGATTTCATATTTTGAAACAACGCAGAGTTTAAAATATCTAAGCAGTCCTGAAATTTCAACCGTTGTTTTTCCGCAAAGCTACGTGGCATCTTTAGGTGTATTTCAGGGCGAAAAACAGGTAGAATCAAAACCAATCTATCACACCCCCGAAATAATGTGCTAAATGTCAATTAATTAGGTCTAATATGAAGGCTACACATGACAATGAAACTTGACGGTGAGTCAAATCATCTCGAGAAACCTGCGTGTGTACCATTCATCCACGTAGTGCCAAATAAGCGCTACCAAATAACCGATTTGATACTCATCATTGAAAACTGAGAGTCGAATGTGAGAGGATGTTATCCTCATACGTATTTTTCGTCAGAAGCCAATGATTATAGTTGATGGTGACTATTACTCAAACATGGGTGAAATTACTCTATTTTGGGAAATTTACAGTTTATTCTAGAGCGAGATATCGGAAAATCAAATCGCTCATCCAATTCATTTGAAGTTGAGGGAAATAGGCTCATGTTTCCTGACAAACCAAAGGGATCTGAGGAGAAATATTCAGTGGTTTTCAGAAAATCAGGAAATTCAAAGAATATTACAGAATTATCAAATAAAAAGAGAGGAAGGCATGTTGCACAAATCCTAACAACAAAATCTCATGAATTTTTTTTTGAAGAGCCAGGATTAGGTGAAGAGATCAGGTTGAATCCTATTATGAAGGATTTTATTATTAATGGATATGTGTATGGATCCAACACACAAGCTAGTGTAAGCAAAAGGAAAAAACAACGAAAGGAGAAGGATAAAGTTGGAACAATCAAAAGCATTGAATAAAATCAGCCTAGTTGGCTTGACACGTTAAAGGAAGAGATTGAAAACCTAAAATAAAATAACTAGATAAATCGAATATGTTTTAGGGAATTTTATGATACTGTAGATAGGTGGAAATTAGTGGAAATATCCCAGGTATTTCGATTTCTATTTGTAACTGTCCCTAGAAAGTAGGAGTTTGGTTTTGATAAGTTACTTCCTCTAGAATCTTGGAAAGGATGACCCATTGTTTGGGTCTCATATGTAATTTATCTATATATACTGTTAAAAAGATAAATAAAGGGTTCGACTGGCTGGAGAGGGGCCTGCCTTTGTAGCAGGAAAACTTTGTGATTTCTTATGAATTTTAATACAAGAAGAGAAGGTTTTCTTGAATATCCGAGATTCATCATGGTGTTAATGTTCAGTATGTTTTCCTGAATTTCATATTCATGAATGTGTTTTCTTGCTAGTAATAATCTTTAAGTAAAAGAAGGAATGCATCTTGTTGGTGACCCTTCTTACATTGATTATGATTGTTATGTCTTTATTGGTTTCTGGTTCATAATTCACCCTTGATTGGTTCTTTGTTTTCGGTATCCAACCTCTATATTCCTTCTTATAAAGCTATATAAAGAGATTCATCCTCTGTTATATGCCTCTTGTCATGGTGGCCCTTCCTTTCTTTCCAATTTCCATTTCATATTTCTTATTTGGCTTAACACAGTGCCTATTTTTCATCTGTTCCCTCAAGAATACATAGCTTGTAAATCTTCATATGACTTTAGGAGTTGACCCCATTGCCCAATGGCCCTGTTCTCTCGTTTTTCCTACCAGCCCCTTCAAAAACTTGTCCTATTGTAGAATCCGACCTCTATGTATACATTGCCAAATATTTTGGAGTATCTTCAAGTATTTACATGTTTGAGAGAGCCCTCTTTGGTTGGAAGGGTCAGAATCCAACCTAAACTTGGTTTGTAGGTTACTGTCAGCACAAGGGAAGACCCAGGGTTCAACTCTACAAAAGTGCACCAACAAAGCCCTAACTATCGGCCCTTCAGCAACACCTGCGAAATAGATGAAGTCTCACTCGAGGTAGAGGAAGGGGTGGTTGTAGGACTTAGGTGTTTGCAACCTTACCTGGGACACAAATATGTGATTCTAACACTTAATAAAGCACTCAGCACTGTCAGTTCCTCAATATCCAAGAAATATCCACTTCGCTAATATAACAGAGCTTCGCAGTACTCACACTAATCTATTGTATTCAAGCACTTAGCATAGGAAAATAGATCAGATCAAGTAGATCAAGAACTAAATATAACCATATAGATTATATCTAACATTCTCGCATCTAATAAGCACAAAGCATAAGTAGATTTATCTAAATACATCCAATCACTTAGCAAATAACATGTAAATCACATAAGACAAAGAACAAAGAATCATAACACAGGATTTACATGGTTCACCCCCACCCTGGGGCTATGTCCACCAAATCTTCTTCTTTATAGTCTTCAGTCAATCAGTTACAAGCACAAAGCCTCAAAACCCTTACTCCACACAGGACATAAGATTTTCACAGCTCACTAGATCCTTCTTCCTTCTGTTACAGCACAAAGCCTTCTACAGTCTCACACAGGGAATTGCACTCATCTATGCAAGTCTTCCACAGAAAGCACAAAGCCCTTACAATCCACACTAGCACTTAGCTTACTGGCCTACTAGTTCTCTTTCTACATTGCCTAGCCTTCTATTTATACTTTACAAAATAGGCCTAAACATGGGTAAAACCCATGGGTCGGCATCCCAATCCTGTTACATTATCCCCAAAAACCCAAAAAGGACCCAAAAGTTGGCCGAGATCCCTTGATCTCCGCTTCATCTTGCACTCCTCCTTCGATAGGCTATCAAAGTCCCAACATAGGTCAATATGACCAAGAATCTCCCAAAACTTGGTCAAGGGCCAACATTTACCTCTGTCGTTTATTTTAGTAGTCGAACAAATTTAGAGAGTGCTGACAGTTGGAACAACAGTAAGTTGGATTTTGAAACTACAAAAGGTTGTTGCACTTTCAACAACAGAAGAAGAGTATGTTTCTACTACAGAGGCTAGTAAATAAATGATTTAGTTACAAAGGTTTATGGAGGAATTGGGAAAGAAGAAGGAGAATAGAAGGTTGTACTGTGACAGTGAGAGTGACATTCATCTTGCAAAGAATTCAACCTTCCATTCAAAGACTAAGCATATACACCTAATGTACCATTTTATACGATCCATCTTGGAAGATAGACATTTGAAGTTGGAAAAGAAAAATACTATCCAGAATCATGCAGACATGTTAACAAGGGGAGTAACTAGGGAGAAATTGAGTTCCTACTCAGTTTCAGTTGGTATTCAAGCATGAAGGTGAAAATGAGAAATTTTTTAGGTCCAAGGTGGATTATATTCCAACAAATACAACACCAATGGATTTGTTGTGATCAGTCTCCAAGTGGGATATTGTTGGTTGTGGAGCCTGATTATCTTCTTGATTCATAGGTTTGTTTCAGTCATGCTTGGATACCATTCCCTAATGGGGAGGTGTGGGGGGGATTGCCCCCCCACAACTATCACCAAGGGGGCCTAGGGGGGGTGGGCTAAAATTTATGTAGCCCCCCCTGGTGGGGGATTTGGGGGCAGAGCCCCTGAAGAGAAATATAAGGTCGCAGATACGAGAAGTTATTTTTAGGGTTTTTTTTCCCTAAAAGGAAACCCTGTTTTATGAGGGAATTGTATTGTGGTTGTGTATTATCATGAATATTGTATTCATATAGAGTAGACTGTGAGAGAAAGAAGAGTAAGTTACAGCGGGTGTGTTGTAGGTTGTATCCCTTCATTTTACTGGATAATAAAAAGGAAGGACCTGGAAATTTCTCTGGTGGATGTATCCCACACTTGGTGAACCATGTATAATTGTGTCTCTATTGTATTGTGTATATTTCTTGTTTTATTTCCTTATTTGTTTTATTTTATTGCTTCACTATCTTGTTTTTCTAACACATAAAATAATAAGATTCATTCCCCGTGACTTGATCTAGGACCACATCGCTAAAGGGAGTGGTAAACAGGTCATGTACACATACAACGTTCAATCTCTTGTAATCCACATAGACTCATATATCCTTAATACACTTTTTCTTTGTATTACGATAGGATTGATACATTCAACATCATCCATAAGGAAGATCAACCCAACTGCTAACATTCTATCAATATTCCTTTTCACCCTTTGTTTGACTCTAGGGTTCAGACTATAAGTCCTGTTTTTTACCAGTTTTGAGTCATACTTGAGCTCTATCTTCATCTCCCCTAAGTATCCCTTAATACCTTTTAGTTTTGAAAATCTTGTAGGGAATAGGCCCTCATATTCCCGCAATAGAGCTTGTATATTTGCCATTGTTTGTTCATCCCAATAATCCCCTATGGATTCAATCTTGGGATGCTCCTCACTCCCTATGTTTATTTTCCACAACTTCAAGGGATTGGTATAGAATCTACTAGCATCATCCAAAATAGTGTGTTTAATAGCCTTAGTTCCTTCAGATTCTTTAAAATTCAAATTCCTAACGTCCCTTAGATCATCAACATATTTTGGGTCTATGTTAACCTTACTACAGGTCATGGGTATTTATGCAGGGGATGGGTAAATGATCTATATGGATTTTGGTGGCCTCCCACTTATTCCAACTGGCTCGTTTTGGCAGTTTTCCAGTTTGGCAATTTTTTCCTAGTTTTCGAGTCCTTGACTTCCGGGGTCGTTTTGAGGCCCTAAACAACGTTTTTAGGGATCGCCACAGTCAAACTATAAACATAGTTAGAGTCTTATGGAAACATGTGTATTGCTAGGATATAACTTTCCAATGGGCTATCGTGTGCCTAAAACAGAGATCATACGCAAAAGTTACGACCCCAAGAAGTTGATGTACTAACTTACCCAAAAGGGGTCCACATGAATTTTGGCGCTTCATCTCCTAGGGTTAGGTTTTTGGATGTCTAGGGTTTTTGATATTCCTATTTATGGTAAAAAATCCTTCAGAGCCTCATTGTAATCATCTTCTTGCAAATGAGCATAGTCATCACATATCTTCTCAAAGATAAGCCACCACCATTCTAGCAAGCTTGTTTTCCGTTGCATTTTACAGTTTCATTTTATTTCATTATTGAATAGAAAATATGTATATATATGTTATATATGTTATTATGTTTTAAGAATATTTTGATAATAATTTGTAATCATTTCATTCTGCTCATAAAATCTGGATCAGTGGTATCAGAGCAGTCTACTCCTTGTCATTTGTAATGCATGTCCCCAACGAGGTCAGGGTACAAAGAATTGGGTCTCGAGATTGTTTCCCGTGAGGACAAAATCTCTAGCACTCCCCAGCGACCTCTCATGGTGGGATAAAATAAATACAATGGGATAGGATATCCCTTCAAAATGTTTCTCTAGGAATCCCTCACGCAACATAGGAACGAGATGATGGATAGTTTTTCACAAATCCTTTGGTGGCTACCAATAGGTTATGCATCTTCCTCAAATGGAGGCGTCACCCCCTTCAAGGTACAAATCAACTTCGATATTCCTATATTTGAAGGTCATATAGATGTTGATGTTGTAGAATAATGGTTGAATCTGCTAGAAGGGTATTTCTCTATCCATAACTTCTCAAATAGAGAAAATATTACTTTTGTGCTCCTCAAAGCCATTCCCCATGTCAAATATTGGTGGGGAACTTTCTGTGAGTAGAAGGAAATAGAGGAACCCACATTATTTACAGTCATGGTCACCTGGGATTCCTTAAGGGAGCTATTAAGGAAAAATACTTCCTTGTTGGAAGTTATGATGACCTGCACACAAAATGGACCACACTGTGGCAAGAAAGAGACCAAGTAGTGCCCGCATTCATGAATATCATCCATACCTTGTGGACCAAGCTAGGTATCAAATATTCTGAGTGACATCTGGTGCTCAAGTATCGTGGTGGTCTGCATAGATACATCCAGGCTGAAATGAAGTTTCTGGACATCTCATCCTTGGGCGCGGCCTACCGATATGTCGTCAAAATCTGTAAGAACCATAAATTACTTAAGCCTGGTAAAATTTCATACAATTAAACATAGAGATTATCCATCATAAGCAATAAGTAATTTATTTCATCATATAAGCAACATAAAATAAATTATGAACAACAATCTAATAAATTTCATAACAGAATATAGATACATTACATCACAGAATATAGATACCTCTGGCTGATGTTGTTATCCCAATATCTAGTTTTCCTTTCTGCTGCTTTGCCCAGCCTGCCGCTTTGACCAAACCCTGCCCAAACCGACTAACCACCCACCCAGCTAGGTGCAACCTATCTAGCTCCCTAGCTCTAGGATACCGTAAGGAATCCTATCCCCCGTGCCCAAAACCCCCAGCAACCTGGTGCCCCCTGCAATGGTTCACCAAAACCCCTAAAAAAAACAACAAAAATATCTAACAGCCCGAATACAATCCTCTCCTCTCAATTTTTCACCCCCCTCTCCCGTAGGACT
>ML787555.1:114778-174863 GCA_009831015.1 Picea engelmannii | reverse complement strand
AAAAAATTGCCTTGTAAAAGTATATTGTAATTTCATTGTAAATCTGGACCGTTCATTATAAGGTCACAGATCTAACGATAGAGATTATGTTAGGGTTTTTTTCCCTAGAAGGCAACCCTCTTTTATGAGGGAAATGTATTGTGTCTATGTAAGTTGGCGAGTATTGTATTCTGAGAGAGGAGACTGTGAGAGAAAGAAGAGGAAGTTACAACAGGTTTTGGTGTAGGTTGTATCCCTTCATTTTGTTGGATAATAATAAAGAAAGGACCTGGCAATTTCTCTGGTGGACGTAGCCCACATTGGGTGAACCACGTAAATCTGTGTCTCTCTTGTATTGTGTATCTTCTATGTTTTGTTTTCTCATTTGTTTCATTTTATTGCTCCGCGGTCCTATTTTTCTAACATTGAATTATGTGTCTCGGTGGCTGCAGGTGCGAGTCTTGAGGATTGTAGAGTGGCTTTCGGGCATTGGAGCTTAGTGCTTGCGCACTGTGGTTATGTATTGTTTCTGGACTTGTGGTTGTATGATGTAGTGAGCCTGAGGCGTGCATTGAATCTTGTTGCTTGGCTTTGACTGGTGGAATGGAATGGAGGGACTTGGTGCTTGGCTCGGTGGTTGAGGGCACGAAACTCAGTGTTTGGTTAACATGGATAATTGGAGATTATACTTCGGGATAGTATTTTATGACTATTAATTTATTTATGTATAATAATTTATTTTATAATGACTCATGTGTGGTGCGTCGGTGTTTGGTTGTTTTCCAAGGCTTGGACTATGGTGAGTAGTCATGGGTTCAAAACCCATCTGCTCCAACAAAATTTAATCTAATCCCTAAAATCATTAATTAACTTTAATGTAGATTAACTTTACACTAAATACACAATTAATTTAATTATTTTATTTTTATTTTATTTTTATAATTAATTAACTTTAAAATTATTTTTACACTAAATTAAATACTGTTTTAAAAATAATTAATTAATTCAACTAATTAATTAATTAATTATCTTTAAAACAATTAACCATACTTTACACTAAGATAAAAATTTAAACGAACACACACAAAAAAATAATAAAATAAATAAAAATAAAATAAATATATATATATATATATATATATATATAAATTTTAATAATAAAAAAAAGATCAAAATAATTTAAAAACAAGTGCGGGCACGCATGGATTCCACGTGCCCGCCTTACTTCCTCTAGTGCCCCCGCTATCTAAACCCTAACCTTTATCGTCGTAACCCTAATTCCTCTTTTCCTCATCTTTTCTTCTTGCGAGGTTTCTGGTTACACGGTCGGCCTCCATGGCCTTCTCTCATGGCTTCTCCTCCTCGTGGTCAAGTGTTTGGTTTTTGGCGTTGGTCGCTGGCTTGTATTTTGTGTCTTTGGTAACTAACATGTGTGTTGTGTTGCAGGTTCCTGACTCAGTGCTTTAGTGCCGCGTAGGGCACTCTGCCTTGTGCGTAGGTTTTTTTTGTTTATTTATAAAAAAAAAAAAAAAAAAATATGTGTGTGCAGCACGCAACTCCTCTACCGCTCTCTCACATTACGAAGTTTTAAGCCAAATCGTTTCAGTCCAGGGTGAAAATCGTTGATTCAATCTCGAAATTGGACAGAAATTCCTCCATTTCCTAGTTTGGCATCTCAGGATTAGCTTATAAGCTTATCTGGCCTATTCCTGACAATCGTCGACGATTTATACGATGATTTTGGTGGTTTGCCGGCCAGATTTTTTTTTTTAGAGGAAGAGTTTTGCAAGTTGTTTCTTTTTTTATTTCAAGACCCCAGGGCTTAGTTGAATTTGAATTTCGTCGTTGTTTATATTTATTTTTTGGGCCCTTTTTTTTTATCGCTACCATTGTTTCCCTCGTCAATAACTTCACTTCCCTGTTGTTTTCCATTGCCATCCCGCTGTTCATCTGCATCATCAGACCCATTTATTTTTTTCTCCACCTCCTTCGATAACAGGACTCCTATTGACTACAAACCCTGGGCATAGATTCTCCACCTCCTTGGATAACGGGACTTCTGTTGCCTTGTGCGTTGGGCTTTGGTCTGCGGGCTTGGAGAATTGGCACATGGGCTTGTATGTTGTATGATATTGCGCACCTTGTGGAATCCTCGCTTGTGACTTGGGATAAGTGCTTGGTCACTGGTCCTTGATTGCGTCGTGTTGATGGAAAGTGCTTGGCTTAAGCTGGGTTTTTTCTAGGAAATGGCCATCATTTCTTCAAGGTCCGCAGTTGAGTGTTATCTCAGGATTTTTATCACTTGTAGCTTGGGCTGTTGTACTTTCACCAATAGTTGTAGTCCATTAACCATAATCCTCCATTGGGATATTCCTTACTACCTTTTGTATGTGCATGGAATTTGAATTCCATGTTGCTCGATTCTTGGTAGCTTTGGAACTTGTGCTAAAAACCAAATTTTGTGGTAATTGCTTGGGGCACTAGGTTGATGATTATTTTAGATCGAGATATAATTGGGCTGGTGGTTAACTTGAATTTGTTTGAATCTTCTTTGCATATTTTTCAAAGTTTTAAATGGTTATTCATTGGATGCTCAAAAGGCATCGGAAATGTTGAGTGTAGGCATGTTTTCTTTTATTTGACACTACAGATCTACCTGAAACAACAACCTTATCATTACTTGAGTATAAATAACAACAATCAATTTTAGACTATTTAATCTCTTTTACGAAGTTGTTTGACATCTCCCTAAAGATCCACTAGAGCCTAGTATGTTAGACTAATTCCATAAGTATCCACTTGCAGCTGGTCATTCTTGGCTAAATTTCAGTAAACATCTGTTAGAGATGGTAATTGCAAGGGTATCAAAATTCTTTGAAATTCAGCATGGCTGGTTTTATAATTGGAGAGTTAATTTCAATGGCCAGATTAATTAAGATAGGTTTTAGTGCTAGTGGTATATGTGACTCTGTACAGAATTGTGATGGTAATCCTTTCTAAAATTGTACTTAGCTTCTATGAAATTAAACTCGCTCTGAATGTGCATGTGGTAATAGTCGATGCCACCTGATGCAGCTTTTTTTTTTACCTTCACTTATATGTGAGAATAATAAAAGGGATCGACAGTAATCAGAACATGACAAAGAATGATATACATAAAATGCAATTATTGAACCTGTTCCAATTCGCAGGCCAGTGTAACATGGCATTTTGTTTTATTGCACATCTGCTACTGTAATTAGTAACGTTGTCATTCAGCAATATACTTAAGATTCTGCAATTGCCCAAAATCCCATCACAAATTTTATATAAGAAAAGACACCGTGGTTAACACTTCGGTGTTTAGTCCACCTTAACTGTGGATAGCATTCACTTTTAGCTACATAATATACAGATCTAACACTTTTGTTTTGTGCATTTATGTGCTTTTATCATGTATTGACATGTGATTTTGCAGGATTTCTTAGAAACTAAGGTCGAATTTGTCATGAATTATTTTTATATATTTGATAATGAGTTGTAATGGACTTATGTTTCTTTCAGTATGCATTTGGAGAATTTATTTACATGTGCATTGTGAATTTTGTCGTACCCCAAACGCTACCTAAACCGTCTCTCTCTAGGCAACAGTGCCTTTTGTAGTTAGGAATTACTGGAAATCCCATGCTTTTCCCTCAATTGTTTAGATATGCTTATGGAATTGAGAATTATAGTTCACCTCCTAATTGGTTTTTTGTCGAAGATAGCTTTATTGCAGTGTGTATGGTTGGTTTATTTGAAACAAGTGTTAAAATTTATTTAACACTTCAATTAGTATATTATTATGCCTAGTACATTTTTAATGTGTAAATTATTTATATATAGATCTGTGTTAAAAAAAAAAATTGTGCTTGGCTTGTAGGTTAGGCGGAGGTGGAGCTGGAACCTGGATTTTCATCTAATTAAAGGGTTTCGGGGTTGTTTAAATTTTTGGGTGGGTACAGTTCCATTCCTAAGTTGGGTAGGTGGGTAGGTAGGTCCTTAAGGCTCCAGTGCTTCAAACTAAAGCTCTGATACCAAGTGTAAGAACCGTAAATTACTTAATCCTGGTAAAATTTCATACAATTAAACATAGAGATTATCCAGCATAAGCAATAAGTAATTTATTTCAGCATATAAGCAGCATAAATTAAATTATGAACAACAATATAATAAATTACATAACAGAATATAGATACATTACATAACATAATATAGATACATTACATAACAGAATATAGATACCTTTGGCTGATGTTGTTATCCCAATATCCGGTTGTCCTTTCTGCTGATTTGCCCAGCCTGCTGCTTTGACCAAACCCTGCCCAAACCGACTAATGACCCAGCCATCTAGGAGAAGCCTGTCTAGCTCCCTAGCTCCATGATACCGTAAGAAATCCTGCCCCCCGTGCCCAAAACCCCCAGCAACCCGGTGCCCCCTGCAATGGTTCACCAAAACCCAAAAAAAAAACAAAAAAAATATCCAACAGCCCGAATACAATCCTCTCCTCTCAATTTTTCATCCCCCTCTCCCATAGGACTCTTCCCCCTCATATCTCCCCCCATTCACCGACTCCCCCTTCATGAATTACCGTATCCTCCCCTTTATTACCTTATCATTCCTTTATTACCTTATCTGATTCCTTTATTACCTTATCCTTTCCCTTAATGCTTCTTTCCCCCCCAACATACGTAAAGTCTTATAATAAATTAAAGTTATTAAGCCATTTAATTTATTACCCAAATCATTGAATGTGTTAAGTAATCAATTAATTAATCAATTAATCAATCAATAGTTATAAACAATTAATTAATTAATATTATTAATAACTAATCATTTTTTAACTAAAACATATTATGACAGTTAATTATCTAATCAATTATACATAATAAACCCGATGCAACTATTTAACCAGGGTTGTTACAAAATCGAGCAGAAGCTCAAACAAAATATGCATAAATTTGGGCCTAGGAACCCCTCACAACAAAATTCAGGAAAGGGTGGCCCCAACCCACAGAAAAAAGTACAGAGAAAAGACAGACCACCTCAAGACAACCATTCCAAGCCGCAAGAAAATAAGGACACCGAAAAGACAAAGAAAGATACTGGGAAGTGATGTGACTTCCATAAGATCCCCTGGCATAACACTGTTGATTTCCTCTCAAAGAAGTCATTGGTGGATGAGGTTAAAGCCTCTGAATCAGATGCAGGTTCCAACTCCGAGTTAGAAGAATAAAGGGGGATATGGTTCATTGATGCAGAACCCAGTGCTTGTAACATTATAGATACAAAATAGTATGTAGAACAGAAATAATTAGCTAGAAATGGCAGATGAATAACAATATAACCATAACAACACCACAATAATAAGAAAATGATACCAGAATAACACTAGAAAGAGAACCTTGATTACTGAGAGAAATATTCACTTGCCTCTTTGAGGGGGAAACCTCCAGCAGAGAAGAGCTCTATTATAATAAAATCCAAGAGAAAAATTATCATACCCTTGACTCCTATTTATACTAAATATGTCTATCAAAAGAACAATCTAGAGGAAGATCCTTCTAGAGGCGGAAGATTCTATTAGGTCTTCTTACATTGGACTTATTCTTACTTATTTCTAGGCCTTATTAATATTGACCTTTATTACATGGAAATAAATTATTCTACCTACATGAGGGGCTAGGTCCCTAACATGTCCTCCCCCTTAAAAACAGTCTTGTCCTCAAGGCTTGAGATAAGGAAATTGTTGCAAAATGGTATTTGGTTCCCAAGTGGCATCTACTGGAGTTGTATCTTTCCACTGGACTAAAACTTCCTTGATTGTTCGCTGACACAGAAAATGCTCAGGCTAGTCCAAAACTACTTGTGGTTGTAGCCAAATGGAGCCTTCTTAGTCAAACTCGGGAAGGTTGGTTTGATTTTGGCATTTAGTTCCAATCACCTTCTTTAAGTAGGAAACATGAAAAACAAGATGGAGCTTAGAATGACTGGGAAAAGATAACTGATAGTCCACCTGTCCCACACTCTTGAGAATGGTATAAGGACCATACAAGTTGGGCACCAGTTTCTGAAAATGGTCAGCCTTGAGGGAATTTTGCTTGTAAGGTTGAAGTCGAAGAAACACCTAATCCCCTTCGGCAAATTGACGTTCAGAGAGACCTTGATCTACTTGTTGCTTTCAAGGTGCCAAAAGAACATTTAGATTGTTTGAGTAAAAGTTGGTTTTGAAAGAGTATATGGAGAACTCGATCCACATGAGAAATATGGGTTGTCTAGGTTTTACTATAGATGAGGATATCATCAAAGAAAACTAAGAGAAAAGGATGGAAGACATGATTCATGAGGCTTTGGAAAGTGGAGGGAGAATTACACAAGACAAAGGGCATGAACAAAAACTCATAGTGGCCCTCATGAGTTCTAAATGAAGTATTAGGAATGTTTGCCTCTTTCATATGGATCTGGTGGTAGCTAGAACGAAGATCAAGTTTAGTAAAGAATTGGGTGCCACTCAATTCATCCAAGAGGTCATCAATGACAGGAATGGGAAATTTGTCTTTAATGGTGAGTTTGTTGAGGGCGTGTAAGTCATGACACATGCACCAAGAACCTTATTTCTTAAGGACCATGACCATAGGAGAAGATTAGGGGCTCGTACTAGGGTGGATAACACCTGCATTGAGCATTTCTTGAAAAAATTTCTCAATTTCATTTTTTTGGTAAAATGGGTGATGATAGGGATGGATATTGGGAGGAAGGATTCCTGGGGCAAGGGGAATGGAATGATCATGAACACCACGGGAAGGAGAGAGTCCCTTGGGAGTGGAAAAAATCACTTTATGTTTAGAGAAGATGGATTGGAGGTCCTGCAGCACAAAGGGTGTCTTAGTTGCTTGTATGGCATGGATTTGGGAAATAATGCTAGAATGACCTTTTTTGAGCATATTTTCCATGCGATGGGAACTGATGATCTCTGGGGAACCGGCGGTGATGCCTTGGAACTTATATTGTTGGACCTCCTGGTCAAATTGCATGGTTAATTCCTTAAAATCTATGAGAATGGGACCCAAAGTCCTTAGCCATTCTGCACCCAACAAAATGTCACAACCACCCATGTCGATAGAAAACATATGATATTTCAGGTGGCATTCACCAATTTGGAGACGCACATTTTCATAATTCCCTCCACATTTTGTGGACCCGGCATTGGCAATCATGATTTGAAAATTATTGACTCCATGGATATAGAAATTATTTTCTTGGGAAATGCAGCGATGAATAAAATTATGGGTGCTTCCACTATCAACGAGAATGATTAAATTCCTATGCTTAATTTAACCAATTAGCTTGAGGGTTTGGGGAGTAGAGAATCTAGTGAGAGAATTTAGGAAAATGACCAGTTCTACTTCACGAGGGTCTGAGGGAGGGGTCATGTCAGTGTGTTCAGGTGACACAGACACAAGGGGAGACTCAACATCCTCTTCTGAAACATCCTCCGAGATGGCCATAAAAATATTTTGTTCCTTATACTTATGCCCAGGAAAATATTTTTCATCACAATTATAACAAAGTTCTTCGATTTGGCGCTCATCCACTTCGGCCCTGGTCAATTTCTAGATCTTTAGTGGAGTAGAAGGAGGAGTGGGAGTGACTGGTTTAGTGTGAGGAATAAAGGAGGGTTTTCGGTTTTGAGAAGATATAACCTGTTGTGCTTCCTTAGCGATTTTACTAGTGTCCACCCAACTCTGAGGTCGAGCCATGAGGACATGGGCACGAATCTCATATGTGATGCCACTGATAAAACATTCTTGGAAAAAAGCATCAGACATACCCTCTGTACGAAAATCCTATCACTCAAAAGTAGCTATAAATTCTTCCACTGTGCCATGTTGTATATGAGTCTAGGCCTTGCAGTGTTATTATTACTTTGAACAAGAAATTGTACAAGATACCCGAGGTAGTCCCACCTAGTGTTATTTCCTTGATCTCCGCCAAGCAATGTAGGAAGGTCATCTCTCAGATGGGGAAGTTTTTCTTCTTCGTGATTCACTCTCAGAATGAGTGAAAGATCGCAGCCACATCCAAGTTCTCCGCAGTTGACCTCTCCACACAACAAAAGAAAGGAGATAAGTTCATTGAAGAATACTTGGATATCTTCTCCTCACCTACCGGGGTACCTCTGCACTGTCAGGTCAGGAACCCCATTGATCTAACCCCCAGTGCATTGTTTCCCAATGGGACAATCTATTTCCACTCTCTGTTAGAGAATGAGGAGATAAAGAAGAAGATCCAAGAACTACTCCACAAGGGGCACATCCATCCCATCTCATCACCTTGCATGATACCAATCATGTTGGTACAAAAGAAATATGGAACCTAGAAACTCTACAATGATTATCGAGACCTGAATAAAATCACAGTCATAAACCGATACCCTATTCCCCCAAATACTTCAGTAAGATTGACCTGAAGTTTGGCTACCACCAGGTCTCGATAGAATAGACAAATGTATGGAAGACCACCTTCAATTCAAAGGAAGGTCTTTTTGAATGGTTGGTCATGCTATTTGCCTTGACAAATGGTCCAACCACTTTCATGAGGATTATGGATGATATCCTATGACCATTCACCGATACTTTTGTAGTGGTGTATCTAGATGACATTCTCATTTACAACAAGACTTAGGTAGAACACTTGCAGCATATTCAGCAGGTTTTGCACACCCTATGAAAGCACAAGCTATACGCCAACTTGGAAAAATGATCCTTTGGCATGGACACAGTCCATTACCTGGGCTACATCATTTCTCAGCATGACATACATGTGGATCTAGCCAATATCTAGGTCATCTATGACTAGCCATCCCCAACCACACTCACCGAGCTTCCGAGATTCCTGGGCCTTGCCAATTTCTACCACAGGTTCGTGTTGGGATTCTCCCATATTGCATGAGCCCTTAGCCAAGTAACCAAGGGTGGTGGTAAGGAGAAATTTGTGGGGTCGGTCCCAAAAATAATCGTTCCATGATTTGAAGCAGCGCTTGTGCTCAACCCCAGTAATTTCATTACCAGACCTACATAATCCCTTTAAGATCGAGACAGATGCTTCAAACTATGTTTTGGGCATCGTTCTCACTCAGCAGGGCCACCCTATGGCCTATCATAGTGAGACACTACCATATCTTGTCCGTAAGTACCCTACTTTCTACAACGAAATTTAATCCATTGTGCAAGCCTTACACTAGTGGAGACATTACATTCTTGGGAAGGAGACAGTCATCCACACTAATCATAATCCACTTCATTTCATGTAGACAAAAGGAAAATTGAAAAATGACCGCCATCAGAAGTGGTCCACATGCTTGCATCAATTCCACCTCAACATGAACTATAAAGTAGAAAGCACCAATCATGTCATTGATTGCCTCAGCAGACCGCCAGTCATAGAAATCAGCACAGTGATAGACTCTTGTGGCCATGAGACCTCTGGATGGCCCCAACTCTATGAGACAGACCCGAACTCTGCCACCACCTACCAAATGTTGGGCGCAAATGCAATTGTCGATAATTTTCATCTTCAATATGGGCTGATGCGTCATCTAGGCCATATATTTGTTCCATAAAGCGAGCGATCAAAGATGATCTGGGAATCCCACTACAGTCAAGTGGTATGACACTTCGGCGTCGAAAAGATAGTGGAAATTCTACAGACACATTTCTATTGGCCAAAACTTCGAGAGGAGGTCAGCTAGTATATCAGGTATTGCACTGCTTGCGCTATTTCGAAACCAACCACTAAGAAACAAGACCTATACACCCCACTGCCTACTCATGACATGCCATGGGAATCCATCTCAATGGAATACATGTCGGGCCTCCCATCCACCAAGTGGGGAAATGACTATGTTTTTGTGGTTATTGATCGCTTTTCTAAGATTGCGATTTTGGTCACATTCAAGAAGAGCATCACAGTAGAGGCCATTGCCAATATATTCTTTGAATGAGTTTGGGTACATTTTGGAATCCCACAAACCATTGTCTCAGATCAGGATAGTCAATTTCTCAGCACATTTTGGTCGAGCCTCTGGTCACTTCTAGACACCAAGTTCACCAAATCCATGGCCTTTCACCCCCAAAAATATGGCGAAACTGAGGTCATAAATCAAATGATCGTGCATATCATGCACATGTATAATTAAAAGAACCCTCACACATGGGATGAGAGTCTTCCCTGTGTCCATCATAGCTACAACTGATCCATGCATAGCTCAACCAACCACACCCCCTTTCAGGTGGGGTTGGGATTCCAACCATTGGTTCCCATAGATGTTTCATACCCCTTGTGGTCACCTAGACCAAATCATATCCTACTCCAACTAAAGCTAACAAGTCCACTTCGTTCATTGATCAGATCCATCGCATCCACCAATAGTTTCAGGATATCCTACAAAATTCCAATGACAAGTACAAGCAACGCCATGATCAACATCGAGTGCCACATAAGTTTCAGGTGGGGGACAAAGTTTGGTTTCACTTGCAGAAAGAATGCCTTACAGGACCCCATCGAAAGCTCTACCCACTCTGTTATGGATTGTACACCATCACCAAGGCAGTGGGTGATAATGATTTTGAGCTCAACATTCCTCCTTTCCTTGGCCTGCACCTAGTGTTCAACATGGATCTCCTTTGAACTTATTTCCCACCATTATTGGACACCTCAGAGGTAGCAGAACATCTGACACCAATAGATCTCAACCCCGAATTCATACAACAGGCATCCAGTGATTATATTGTGGAAAAATATGTCAAGGGAACTCGCCAAAAAAGGATCCATCGTTATCGAGTTGTCAAAGCGAGGCAACTCCTGCACCAAGCAAAATGGCTCACCCGAGGCCAAATTCAGCAGAAATTTCCTCATCTGATGGGGGAACTAAACACAACGAATACCATTTCTTCCTAAGGGGGGAGGATTGATCCATATTGATTTCGGTGGACTTCCACCTTTTCCAAATGGCTCATTTTGGCAAGTGAGATCTATTTAGGAAGATTAGAAACAATTTAGGCAATCTCTATTTAGGAAGTAGGTATTCATGTTCATAGAAAACTATAGGTGAGTGTGTGGGATTAAATTCATTAGTAAAAATAAGTTTCTTAAATTTACGCAGCACTAAGGTGAGTTCAAGAGACTTACCTGAAAATGAAAAATCATGATAGAACTAGAATTGTAGTACTTCCTAGCAAGGGGTTTGTCTTCTAATATCTTCATGCACATACCAATCCCTTGTAATTCATCCAAACGAATCAATAAAATGATGAACCAAAAATTGAGAAGGTAGTTGTCCAACTTCCCATACCTTAATACAATGCACAACATTCTCCTGTGGATCGGATGACCCATCATACGATGTCGGAGTGAAGAGTTGTGGCTTCAGCTCTTGGTCCTTACGTTACTGGATGACTTTCAATGGAAGGAAAAATTGATATTGAAGAGAAAGTTTGATCTCATACTAAGAATTCAAAGCTTTATTATGCATGGCCCACCACCTAGCTGGAGACAATTTTAATGCAATATCAAGTATTGATATTCTATTTTCTAGTGCAACTTTGTCTTCCAAATCAACTAGAAAGTTGTGTAAATATGAAGCTCCATCATAAACATGGTTTTCTCAAACCTTTGTTCCAATCCACTTAGTGGCTATGATAGTTGCAGAATGTATTGAAAAAAATTTATACCTTCCTTGTTGCCAATTCTCAAAAGCTTCCCTTAAATATTCACTTTCATATTGAATACTCCACCAACTTACTAACCCATCTGCAGTAGGGTTAATATAGTCTTCCTGTTTTCTTGTAGTCAGAGTGTAGAGTTGATATTTGAAATCCGATTCCATGTTTTCTTTAGATGGATCAACATATCGAGGACCTTGGTATGGGTTTAGAGGTTGGGTAACTTTCATACCATCCACTTCAAAGGTCAACATTTCCTTTTTTAGATCTATAACAATGTAATTCTCATATGCCTAGTCAATACCCAATAGAGCTCGGTACGGATCCTTCTCGCCCATTATTTTGATTACCTCGAAGTATGTTATTGTTTTAACACCAGCTAATTCCACTTCAAAGTTTTACATCTTCTCAACAGGGTAGATACACTATTGATTGGCCATCCACAACTGAATAGGTGAATAAACGAGTTTAGGCTTACCCATGGCTTACCAAGCTTTTTTTGGTAGCATATTGACGTATAACCCAAGTATATCATAACGTCAGTAATATCATAGTCGTCGATGTGGGTGTTTAATCTAAATTATCTTCTAGATATTCGCTCCCTCCTCTATACTATACCTATATTCCTCTCTCGGAGGATAGAAACAATCGAATCCTCTAGGCTCCCTTCATCGTCAAAAGTCCCCTTGAGCATATTTCACAACTTATTAGTGAGTTGTTCATCATCCAAGATATTGCAAAAGAGTTGGAACCATAAACCAATAGTCTTTTGTGATTTCGCTTGAAGGTCTTTCGGTGCAAACAAATTTTCCACAACTCTTTTTTGAAGTTCAACACTTGGTTTTGCAAATATCAATATGGAAGGTTTATACATATCTCAAAACATATCTACTACCTTCTGGAGGAACTCCTTCTTCCTTATGGGATCATACTTAGCATCCATTGGTACCGCCTTTTGAATCTTACTTTAATTAGGGTTTCCAGCATCGGCACTAGTCCTTGTTTCTCCTCTAGTGATAATGTTAATATTGGGATCCTTTCCTTCAGTGATAGGTACAGGCTTAGAATTTATTAAGTTGGTGCATTGTTTCCTCACGCAATCTTCCCATTTCATGATCAATTCAGGGAAATCCTTGGTGGCATGGGTTTTGTTTTTGCGGTGTGCACACCAAGGTATTCACCGAAGATGAGAATATCTCACGAGATACCCTTGTTCATCACAATTGTAAAAATGAACTAGCCCTCTTCCACAAGTATGTCCACCTTAAAATCCTCGCCTGCCTTTGCGACCTCCTCCAAACCCTTGAGGAGCTTCATCAACCCTAAATTCATACTAATCCAATCTTTTTGGAAGAGAATTGAGAGCACGAAACTTCTTGGTAGTGTGAGTAGGTAACCCATAGAATTTGCATTATGTTGTATTTAGAATAGGGGAACAATTTTGTAGGATTGGATAGTGTCGAAGGGAGTGACCATGGATTCGGCAGATTTCACAATATTTGTTATTTTGGCCCCGTTGATGAATTGATAATGTGTGGTATTGCATAGGGACATGAAATTGTGTTTTAGTGGTAACTTACGTGACCCCTGTCAATGGTCCTACTGGTGTATGTGCCACTGGGTGCGGAGGGGGTCATGTGCCCCTCATTCTAGTACATTTTATTGTTGTATGACCCTTATTTTAGAATCTAGTTGTTAGCACTCTCACAGGTAGATTCAAGACCCTGGGTTCAAGTTACTTAGTCCAACAAAATCCTACAAAAACTGACCCCTTTGACATCAGCTACATGAAAGTGAAGTCTCACCTGAGGTATCTTTATGGGAACTGTAGGAAAAAATATTTTGCAGTGGTGAGGGAAATATAGGAAACCCACTCTGGCATTTCTACAGGATCCTCTCACACACTAGACCCTTGTTACCCTGAACTTGTTACTTAGTTATATATGGATATATACCCATAGTTATGTTATTTAGTGGTTAAACATATAGTCGTGGTTACTTTGAATTACTATATCATCATCAGTGTTAAATATCAACATCCAAATAGATTTAAATATAAACATACATCCACATTACAGACATGAATTAACATCTAAAAGAATAGTTCTACACAGGGTTACTGTGGTTCACCCCAGTCTGGGATATGTCCACAAATATTGGCTTCTTTATTATATTTGAGTGTCTTTTTTGTGCTCTACACTACAATGGATTCTTAGAATACAATTGTCCTCACATGTGTAGCTTCTTTACAATGTTATTTTCTCTAAAAATCTCTTTCTATATATCTATATCGATCTCTCTTCAACCTCCTAGGCTCGCGGCACCCTGTACATAATTATGCATTATGATCAGGGCCTTTTGACACCTCATTATGAGTTGGCTACAACTCATGCTCGGCTGGAGAAAACTCATTATGAGTTGGATACAGCTCATGCTCAAATGGTTTTCTCGGATTTTTTGCTAGATGTTCTTTCTTGTCCCCCATATTCTCCTCTCTCCTCTCTCTTATTTCTTAATATTCTTGATCTTTGTTTATCTTATTTACCTTATTTTTCCTTCACCCTTCCTGCATATTTTCCCTGTACCTCGTCTCTTCTCACTGTTCCAACCCCAAAATGTCCTTCCCAACATTCCCTCAACACTCACTTGTGGATCGTCTGGAGCTACTTAGGCATGTTATGTCTTTCTCCTCCATGCCTCAGTAAATTTCGAGAGGGTTTCCTTCACTTCATGTATTGTTGTTGTTAGTTATGCTTCCTTATTCAATATTTCCTCCATCGCATGTGTTATCAAACTAGTACTTTTTGCCTCGGTATCTTACACCACTAGTGCCATAGTGCTTTGCACAGTAGCTAGTTCTTCTAGCACCTCGAGGGATTTGCCATGTCCTATTTGTAATTTATGTGTGATCTTCCTCTATTATTCCTTCATCTGATCCACTGCACTATCAAATTTCCTGTTAGCCAGGAGTGTTGTCCTTATTTCTATTGGTGGTATAGTATTTGTGTGTTGATTGCCCTGATGTGTGTGTTTCTACGTAGTCCTTATTTTACCTTCTAGTTCTTACAACTCTGAGTTGGTAGTAATATCTATCCAAATGTGTGTTCCTTCATTGCACATATTTATGCATTCATGTTCCAATATTTTGATCTTTTCCAATGATGTCTGAGTTGTCCTTTCCCTTTGTTCTCTTTCTTCTGGTGGTGTCTTTTTCAGTGTGCACAGTTCCATATTGGTGATCTTGTTCTGGAGTCCCTTGATGATTGTGCTTATATTGGATAACTTCTCTTATAATGTGGCATCTACTACCAATGGAAATTTTGGCACTTCTTTGAATAGGTTCTAGAATTTCTCTTGGATTTTCTCTGTCAATTGTTCGACTTCATCCTTTTCCTTAATGACCCTATCGGACTTTTATTTTTCCTCTTCCTTATCTTTCAAGGCGTTCTTGGCCCTAAATTTTTCCTCACTCTTCTCTTTCAATATTTTCTATGCCTTTCCTTCAGCCTCGCTCTTTTCTTTTACTGTGAATTCTACTTGTTTTTCTACTGCACACTTTTCTTGTACTACAGTGGCACATTTCTTCTACAGTTTCATCTTCTTTGTATTTTCTTTACCCCATTCACTAAGTGTGGTTTCTACTAGGAGAATTAGTTCCTAGGTGATCCCTATGTGAAAACCATGTAATAATTCCATAGGCATCTGTGACATGACTAGGTCCATGTGACTTAGTCCTTGTAGCTTCTCTTGTACTTCGGGGTTGGGTAACTCGATTGTCTCTACTGGGATATTCATCACTCTATGCTTTGTTGTCATCTGTGTTGATACCGCAGTCTATAATTCCTATGTTATTCCTTCTTGGCATGTGTTGGGTACTTGTACAAGTTCTAGTCAGACTGTTTCCAATAACTATTGTAACTACAGGCATTGGTCCTGAACCTTCACTTGTAGTTCTTCATGTTTCTTTGTGGTCTCTTTGAGGAATTTCTCTGTGGCATCCCTTAGTCGGTATCCAATTATTTCCATGTCATCATCCATTAGTGTGTATATGGATGGTGTATTTTGGGCCTTTTTCTTCTTTCGCGTAGATGAAACCATGCTTTGATCCTATCGTTTCTTCCCTGTCTTAGGTGGGGGTTATGGAGGTTGGTCTGTTGGTTCTGTTTTTGGTGCATCCTCTATGCCATTTCCTTGAATGGTGTCCTCTTCCCTATTTTCTGGAGGGCCCATCTTTGCATCTGTACGTTGTGATACCTCATTGTTTCCCCCTTTCACTATCGCATCCCCTTGTGTTGGGACCTTCCAATCTGTTTCCCAATCCCACATGACCAACTGGATGTGTTCTTCTGTTATCTTGTACTTTGTTTGCACCCACTTCACCCTTGGATCCTTCTTGGCTTTGACGTACACATGATCCTTGTCTGTGCGACACTTCGCAACTGGTCCATATTCTTGCACCAATTGTGGTCACATGTGTGGTGCATTCTAGATACTATGTCGAATTGTTTCAGCATAGAGAAAGAATTCTATATTGTTGTCCATGTGTCTCCTCTTGTTTTTTGAAAACCCTAAAGTTTGGTACTTTTCTGCTATGCATGGCTTCCCTCTCAGCCCTAAGAACTATTCATCCTCCGACTTTCCCCATGTTGTGAATAAAATCAAAATTAGGAGCCAGTGATAGTGAAAATCCATTCTGTTATCACATATGGTCCTACCAGAGCATACACAACTTCCCTGGGTGTTGCATAAATTTGTTTTCATATAGTAGTACCAAGTCGCCTACTTGGAATTTTTTCAACTTAATATGTCTATCATGCCATGCTTTTTACCTTTCCTTTTGAACCTGTTGGTGAAATCCTGTGATCAATATATCCTCCTCAAGTTATACTAGATGTGGCAAGCTTGTATTGCGCTTGAATCTAAAATATGTGTGACAGTTGTGATGTGTAGGCTCGGTACAATAAAATCCTTCAACATTACTGCCTCATGCCTGTATTCCCATACTATAGCAGGGACTCTTAAGTCCTTGTCATCTCTTCCTATGTTGCATATTTTTGTTAGTGCATTCTCTGCGATTTTATTGAATGCTTCTACCATGCCATTGGCTTGTGGGTGGTACGACATACTCTTCTAATGGTGAATTTGGAATTCTTCAGTCAAAGATACTATGGTATTATTGATTAAGTGTGTCCCTTGATCACTCATCAATGTTCTTGGACATCCAAATCGAGTTACTATATTCTCAAACAAGAAGTGCATAGAAATCTTTGAGCTACAATCCCTAAATGGTGCAAATTCTACTCATCGATTCAAATACTCTGTGGTCATAATAATGTACCTAGCCCCACATCTTCTTTCTAGTGGGTTGATTGGCCCAATGAATTCTATGGCCCACTTATCAAAAACCTGAAATGTAACATATGGATTCAATGGAATCTCAACCCTTCTATAGGGATTTCCAACCTTTTGACAAACATCACATGTCTAAGAATATTCATTTGCATCCTTGTGGAGTGTAGGCCATCATAGTCCTGTGTGTAATATATTTTGTGCAATATCTTTACCTGCATAATGTCCTCTTGTTATCACATCATGCACTTCTCCCAATATAATTGGTATTTCATGTTCAACCACACAATGTCACAATATTCCATCTACACACAGTTTATATAGGCTTCTTGCAATCAATTGGTATTCCACAGCCTTCACTCCCGATTACTTTTTCTACACAACGATCATGTTTGAAGGGGCCATTCATGTACTTAATAAACGTGCAATATATGTAAAATAATCGTCCACCATCTTAACAAAAAATAATTGTGCATCTGGAAAGATGTCATCCAGGTTTCTTACCTCTTCTCCCGAGGGTATGCGTGACAAGTGATCTGGTCCTGCATTGAGTTTACCTGATTTTACAACTACTTCAAAGTCATATTCTTGGAACAATAGGATCCATCTTCAAATCCTTGCCCCAAAAACTAGGTTGTTGACCAGATACCTTAGCGCGTAATGATCTGTGTACATCTTAAAGTGTGATCCTGGTAAGTGGTGTCTCAACTTCTGTAGCACATAGACCATAGCTAATCCCTCATGTTCTGTTGTGGTATAGCTTTTTTTCTGCTATTGATAGTTTCTTGCTTGCAAAAGAGATTGGGTGATATATGTCTCCCTTTCCTGGTTGTGACAATATCACGCCTAATTATATTGATGATACATCCACATGTATATGAAATTGATTGTTCCAGTCTAGGAAAATCAAGATTGGCACAGTTACCAACTTTTGTTTTAGTGTGTTGAGTCCTTTCTCGCAATCATCATTCCACTGGAACTTTGCGTCCTTTTTCAATAATTTTTCCATTGGTGTTGTAATCTATGTGTATCCTTTGATAAATTTCTTGTAATACCATTTGTGACCCAATGTTTCATGAAAATGGTTGACTGATGTGGGTGGTTGTAAGTCCAGAATAACTACAATCTTTGCAGGATCAACTATTAAGCCTTTTTTGTATACCATGTGTCCCAATAATATTTTGAATGGTGCGCAAAAAATACACTTATTTAAGTTTAAGGATATATGATGTTTTCTAACTTATCCAACATCAATATTAGTAATTCCACATGATATCGTAACAAGATAAACAAATTCTAGTTATCCAAGTAGACTTCAAGAAACTTATGAATAAACTCCTTAAACATTGCGACAACTACTCTTGAAAATATCACAGGTGCATTCTTTAAACCAAATGACGTCACTATGTATTGAAAGCTTCCCCATTCTGTCATGAATGTAATCTTCTATCTATCTTCCTGCACAATTCTTATATGATGGTAGCCTGAGAAACCATCTATGAACGAATAAGATTCTTTTTTGCCTATGTTTTCAAGTACTTCATCTGTAAATGGTGTTGGGAATGGATCATGTAGGCATGCATCATTTAGTTTCTTCAAGTCAACGCAGATTATTATGCCTCTTATTTTCTTATCCTGCACTACCACAGGACGTATCCATTCTGATTCCTCAATTGTTTCGATGACTCCTACCTTTAGCATGCGATCGATTTCCTCCTTTAATTTTTCATTATATCTTGGGTTCAGTTTGTAGGGTCTCTGTTTCACTGGTTTAGCGCCTAGTTTTAGTGGGATTTTTATCTCTCATATATTTCCCAATATCCATTTCATCTCTGAGAATGTAGTTGGGAATAGGTATTGGTATTCGCGCAGTAGATATCATATATTTTCTACGATTTCCCCATCCCAATAATATTCTATCTGTGCAAAATCAGGGCTTTACTCTGTCCAAATATTTATTTTTTTTGTCTTGACTGGCTACGCATATGTTTTGGATTCCAAATCTAGGCCCTCTATTGTTCGTTCCCCCTCTATTTCTAGTACTTGGATATTGCATGGATCTTCATCATCCTAATCCTCCTGTGTCACATTATAACATTCCCATAACTTTTGAACCATCATAGAGGCGTTGTGGGTGTTTCATACAAATATTACTTCCATTTATCCTTCTTCAGTGAGGGTTTTTTGTTTAATCTCCTGTAGTGCTATACTTATTAGGGCAAACTCAACATGAAAGGTAAATTTTACCTAGAATATTTAAATTATGTAATCCCATTATGTTGTTTCTCTATGCATCTCTAGTTCTACGTACTAGTTCTTTGGGATGGTGTCAAGAGTATGCATGAACCTATGTGTCCATTCTTTCCTTGGTACTAAATTCCATGATTTTTCACACTACACAACATGATATGTTGGGTTTCCTTCCCCGGTATACTTTTTCATCATGTCTCCCTCATGAGTATTGAATCTCACTTGTATTAGTTTCCTACATTGTTTCCAGTCTTCTATGTTTTATTTGTGTGTCGCCCACCATCTGGATGGGGTGGATTTCAGTACAATGTTCAGTGCTAGTATCCTTTGTTTTTCTGATACTTGTGCCTCGAATGTTTTTACAAATGTTTTTATATCTTTCAACATGTCATACTTAGGTGGGTTTCATAGTTCTATTCCAATCCAACGTATTGATTTGGTCATGCGTGTGCATCGCCGTGTTGAGACTTCATGTGTTCTCTACTGCCAATTTTCCAAACATTATTTCGAGTCTAATGTACACAAACTGATGCTTCTCCAACTCAATGCACCATTTGCGGCGGGGTTAAAATAGTCTCCCATCCTCATAGTCATGTTATACAAGTTGTTAATTTCATCTCCCTTTCTTGGTTCTATATACCTCCTTCCTTATTTTGGGTCTAATGGTGCAATAAACTTCATCTCTCCTACTTCAAATATCATCTCTCTCCTTTTTAGATTGATAATGGATTTGTTATCAAAGGCCCATTCCAATCCCATTATCGCTAGGTATGGTTGGTTTTCATCCACAATCTCGATAACTTCAAAATATCTGACACTACACACTCCATATATATTCATAGGTATTCCTATTAATATGCCAATAGGTACAATGTTATACTGGTTTTCTAATCTCAATTGAATGGGTGACCAAACTAACTTGGGTTTCCCCATCATTTCCCATGTCTCCTTAGATAACACATTCACATCGGATCCCAAATATAAGATCACATAGTCTATGTTGTATTATCCAATCTGTGCATTGAACCTAAACTCTCCATTAGTTCTTTTATTTCATAGTAGTTGGTTCACTAATTTCTTTTCAATAGGGACTGCCTTTCCTTGAGCACAGTTGATCATAGAGCATAATGTATGCAATGCCTTTTCATCTTCGACCATATTTAGGAAACTCTTCAAAAAATTTCCTAAGGTACTTACCTTCTCCAACGATCCTTTGGTCATGGCTTGGTCATTAGTGGGAGACCTATCTACCATATGTGGTGCAGAAGATGTTGACGTTGCCCACTCTTGTTGTAATAGTTCCTCCCTCGTCCTTTTATAGGTATCTTTTTCATCTCATGGATCGAATGTTGGCATGTGTACTATTTATTTCTTTACCCATTTCTCATCCTTTTTACTTTCATTGGTTGCATATGTCCTTGTTTTGGTTCCTCTGTGCACAATGACTAATATTTTGGGTATTTCATACCGTATATTGGAAGATATATTTTGAATGTTTGGGTTCTGGTTTTGATTACCTATGTCCTACCACTTTTCCAACTATTGTGGACAATCCTATGTCGCGTGTTCTAACACCTTACAGTAAGTTCATGTTGTTCAGGGGTTTTGGAAATCCCGCGCTAGTTGTCATGGTTGGTTACAGTTATAACATATTATGGGGCCTCTTCCTCCTCTCTCGAATTTTTCTCTACCTTGAATCCTGTTGAATCCTCCTCGATTTCCTTGATTAAATCCTCTCTGATTATTATATTTATCTCCCCCTTCTGTCACACCATTCTCCTCTTGAATTGTGTACATATATGATGTACACTCCCTCATCAAATCAAATACATGATAATCCTTGTCTTCATGTCCTACTAATTTGCAAAATCTACAGAATAAGCTTCTCAGGGTACTCTGATATTTCTGTAATAACTAGCACTCATGGGGGTTATGTCCCCATTTCTTGCATATCTCACAGCATCCTCCTTCTGGTAGTGGTTTTAGTTCCCTACCTACTAAGTATTGCGCAAAGGCTGGACATTCATCTTTGTGGTGACCTTCATTCCTAGACTTGGTGCACCATACGTGTTCTCGTTTCTCTTCCCCCATCGTTATTTCTGCCAACTGAATTTTTAATGGAGATAGTTGGTTCTATATATGTGTCATTCCATTGTTGTCTCTTATCAGAGAAGCTTCCAAATTCATATCAATCTATAATGCCTCAGACTGCGATGTAAAATTTTAATGTATTAAAGGACTACAGATGTGAGGTAATAATCCTACAATGAACCACTCTGTATGTTGTTGATCGGGTATTTGGAATGTTAATCTACCCATCACATATTTGAATCTCTGATCAAACTCCTAGACTAATTCAATATGTACTTGATTGATCTCCTTGAGCTCAGTAATTTACTGTGACTCAGACTTTGGTTTCTTGAATTCTTTTAATAATGTTTGTGTGATCTTTGTTAATGTCCTTGTTTGACCTAATGGTGTGTTACTATGAAGCTTCATGTACCAAACTAGGGCATGTCCTATAAAGGTTGTTTCCAACTGCGTGATATTTTCACCATCATCGTGGATATTATTTCCAATCCAAAAGGTTTTACATACGAATAGATTTTGTTATGGGTCTTCCGATCTAATTCCTTTAAACTCTGGTAATCTTAGTGTGTTATCTACTCCTTCCATGTTGTTGTGTATAGGACCTCTTCTTGGTGATACAGGTTGATTATGATTAACTGTATTGTTACTATTTCTTTGGTTACTATTGCTCTGACTTCCTATACTAAATACAAGTTCTCTGGAGAGGTCTTCGAATGTTGTCTCAGATTCAAGTGACGCACAGGAGGTTGTGATTTTGACTCGAGGTGGAATTATTGGTTCCTCTATAACTGGACTGAATTAGATATCTTCTTATTCTCCCTCTGTCTGGTGTACTTATATGATACATATATATGTGTGATGTTCGAGGTACTCATTGTGTTTCTCTCTCTCTTCAACCATAGTTCTCAACTTCTTGTACCTTCTCCCATTATGTAGAACTCCAAATTTGTCTTCTCCTTATGATATCCCTCCCTCTTTCTCCTTCATTATGAGTATTTCCTTCCTTTGTCCATTTTTCCTACTCTCAAATCATCTCCTGGTCAACAACCCCAATCCTTTTGTGTGTGAAAAATTATATAGCTATATGAATTTAGCATCATCACTTCCTTATCACATAACAACATTTTTATCCAGGTAGCTAACGAATTTATGATTCTTCCTCATGGGACCTTAAAGAATTATCTTTTTATGACATTGTAAGAATGGGTACAGTCTATGGAATTTTTTTTTATGTAGCCTCCCAATATAATATCCATCCAAAATTCAACTGCGTGGGAAGTCATGTTGTCTATTGATTCCACTTGTCTCACTAGTTTAGGAGTCCAGTTCTTTGGCATGGTTTGTCTATGTCTACCAGTATTTTCCACAAATATTTCCATCCATTCTGCTAAAAGGTTTTGGAATTCGCCAAAAAATATCTCATGCAAGTATGTGTACACATACCTTTGTAGCCATTGTTTGTTCTTTAGCTGAGGTATTTTATTCTCCTTCCTGGTCAATTATTATTCCTTTTGTTCCAGCCATTTGGTTATCTCCTTCCTTGTTGGTCTCCAAAACATTCCCTCACTTCCATATTTTGGGTCCCGACAATGGAACCATTTGTTGGTGTGTGCACATGTAGGTTCAAGACCCTAGGTTCAAGTTACTTATTAAAAAAAAACCCTACATACACAAGCCCTTTCGGTATCACCTGCATGAAGGTGAAGTCTCACCCGAGGTATATTTACGGGAACTGCACGAACCAATATTCTGTTTTGGTGAGGGAAAGATAGGAAACCCACTATGGCATATCTACAGGATCCTTTCGTGCACTAGACACTTGTTACCCTGAACTTGTTACTTAGTTATATATGCACATATACGCATAGTTATGCTATTTAGTGTTTAAACATATAGTCATGGTTATTGTGCATTAATATATCACCATCAATATTAAAGATCAACATACAAATTTCTTTAAAGATAAACATACATCCACATTACAAACATGAATTAACATCTAAAAGTGTAGTTCTACACAGGGTTATCGTGGTTCACCCCACTCTAGGATATGTCCATAAAATATCGACTTATTTATTATATTTGAGTGTCTTGGTTGTGCTATGTGCTATAATGGATTCTTAGCATACAATTATCCTCACATATGTAGCTTCTTTACAATGTTTGTTTCTCTGAAACTCTCTTTCTCTCTATCTATATCGATCTCTCTTTGGCCTCCTGGGCTCGCAACACCCTTTACATATTTATACATTATGATCAGGGCCTTTTGACACCTCATTATTAATTGGCTAAAACTCATGCTCGGCTAGAGACAACTTAATATGAGTTGGATACAACTCATGCTTAGCTAGTTTTCCCATATTTTGTGCTAGTTGTGGATGGGGTTTGCCAATTTCCTTATCGCATCCTTAAATATTTGGCTATACTCCTAGGAAGACTCACCATCTCTTTATTTTATCTCTTGCAACTCAGAGAGAGTCTTTTTCTCTGACTGTGGTAAGAGAAATTATGCTATGAACCTTATTTTACCTGAGCAAGAGTGAAAGCATGTCCTTGAGAATTCCCTAGTTCATTGGATTTCATATACCATTTTAAATCATGACCTCTCAAGGTGGTCTTAAAATTGACCAGTTTGTTGGCATGCATAGTTCCATGAGACCTCCAGATGGCTTCACAAAGAAACCAATGTTGTTCAACATCTTCATCCCCTTTACCCCAAAACTATGGGTATCAGGTGAGGGGTCCTCCATTTTGAATTTCCATTGGAACCCTGAGGATCCTGGCTGCATTTGACTAAATAAATTTCCCTGCTTATGCTACTACTACTTGAACTTTCCATAATATAGGGATTAGAAATGACAAAAACTATTAAAGAAATTAGTACAGAATTTACCAGATTTGTAGACAGTGTGGCAGACATCACTGGAATGTATGGACCATTCAGGGAAGGAAGATGATTGACCATCAAATGAGGGTCAATGAATGAAAGTTGGTCAATCGTTACTATGTTTATGTTGTGAGGGAAATATATCACTCAAAAGAGAGTGGAGACAAAATCTCTCATACTGTAGACATAGTCTCACCTGAGGAGAAGGTTAAACTCTAAGGGGTATTGAACTACCATCACATCGATGTAGACCATTTTTCCTCCCAAAGTAACCGGAAATTGAGGAAGGATCCCTAAAGGTTGACTAACTCTTCTGTCAAAGGTCAACAGATTCTGATTCACGGGCACAAGATGTGGAGAACCAAAAATATTTCCAAGCATCCGTAGATAAGATGCTAACAGAAGCACCTTTGTCTATTATAGTGTTAGGAATATTTCTATCACAAACCTGCATGGTAATTTGGAAAGGCACGTAAGAAGGAAGACAAGGTTCTATCAAATGATTCCAATTAATAAAAATAATATGATTTCTTGAAGGGGGTTCCATCGGGACAGGTAGAGTGCCCCCTTGTCTAGGTGAATCAGTATTAATGAGGTAGACCTGAGTGACATCCTCACTCTTTGAATGAGGAGTGTGATCGACCAATGATGGAACCATATCGACCACTTTAGTTGCACTCTTCAAGGGAGGAGTGGGATCGATCGATGTCGGAACTAGATCGACCACTTTGGCACTCTTCAGATGAAGAGTGGCATTGATCGATGATGGAATTAGATCAGTCACTTGGGTTTCACTTTTCATATGAATATGTGGGTTGATCGATGATGGAACTGGATCAGCTACTTGGGTTAGTGGTTCAACCGAGGATGAAACCAGATTGACCACCTAATCAACTGGATTGACCGGGGATGGAACCATATTAACAAGTCCATAAACTAATGATGGTTTGGGAGAGATCTTAAGATAACTAGTTGGAAGTTGAATATTTTCCAAAAGATAAGAAGCCTCATCCATGTGAGGGAAAAGGTGAGAGTAATGATCACCTTCACATAACATACAAGGAAATTTGACAGTTCTATTATTCTTACCAACCTTAATGTCACTAGTTGATGGAGTGTCACTATCATGTTCAGTAGGGCTTTATGACATGGAAGACCACATTTATAAGACCTTGGGGAGACCATGGAAATCCCTTAGAAAGTGGTCACCCTTAAAAAACCTGCAAGGGAATTTAGGTTTAGGATTCTTCGTTTTATACTTGTTGACTTTATCAACACTCCAAGTACAATTAACAGTAGTTGGTTCCTCAAATCCAACATGACCGGATGTATTTGGAGGCTTGGTCTCTTTCTAATTCTTCTTTTTCTTCCCCTTTTGTTTCTTCTTCTTCTTCTTATCAACCTGGCTCCTTTCTTTATATCTTTCACTAGGCGAAGAAGGATAAAGGGAAGGAGACCTGACATGTGAAGAAGGAGAAAGGTCGATATGAGGTTTATTTGTGGGTGGTGTTCTTATATATGAAGCATTAGGTTCATTTGAAGCACTGGGAAAAGTCGAGATCACTAGAGTGGGGAAAAACCAAACCGATAACTCGTTGGTGAGTCCCGAAAGACTCAATGTGGCAATGCACATAGGACAAACGTTTCCAAAAGAAAGAAACGTGAAAGGGTCCTTGGGAAAATGGGTTCCTTCATTGGTACTCCCAGGAATTGACACCATTGAAACTTACTTGACCTAAGGTCCACTAAGGAAAACAAATAGCACACGCTATAAATATAAGAAGAAAACAATCAAAAAACCCTTCCCACAATGAAACCATTAGTTGGTGATGAAATCCAACATCGCGAGATCAATATAGGAAGGGGATGGGATAGAGAGGGTGGATTAGTTATGTTGGTGACATGCTTAACGGACTTATGCCTAGGTGAAATTTCCCACATGGTTTTACCCATTTGTGTACCCTCCAAAGAGCTTGAGTGGGTTTGACCAACGCCTGACCCAGGTACGAAGAATACTCCCCTTCACTGTCACCTTGTGTATCAACCCTACAGATATATGCCACTAAGGTTACCAACTTGCAGTCAGCCTCTGGGTGGGTACAGTCGATAGTCGGGAAGGAATGTATGGGCAGAATAAAAAGTATGAAATTCTTCAAGAGAAATGAAGACAAGTGGACCAGAATACTACTGAGAACCTCGAACGGATTCGGGATTCACAAAGCTCCTAGACCAAATGAAACTAGTCGTTTCTCAGGAAGAACCCCCAATATACGATATTTATGCTACGTGGGTTAATATTCGGATGGGAAATCTCCGCTTCTCTCCCGCACCCGAACTTGTGTTTAACCCCTGTGTGAGAGGGGGATCCTGACTATGCTTATATGAACAATTGGATTTAACGCTCCCTAGAAAAATATTATATGTTTGTCTGATGGCTTTGGAAATTTATCCTCACAACCTATTCTAAATCCCTACACTTTAAGCTAATGTAGGTTCTCTACCAAATAATATAAAAGTGTCTGATCAATTTTATAAGCGCTTCATTTTAGGGCTATTGTCTACTCAAGGGTGTGAAATTGAAACTTATAATTTTTTAGACACTACTCCAAAAGAATGCAGAATAATGAGATGAAAATATTTTTCTTCAATGAATCCTACATACAGGATGGATAAGAGTTTCAACTTTCTTCAACAAAAACACCCAATTCCCAAATGCAATTTTCTACACTACCCAAAAGAAAGAACAAAATTATCTTCTTTATTTGATTTTAAAAGAAAGCAAATGCAAATCCTTTAATGCTTCATTACTTTCAATCGAAATGAAAGAGTCTGGTGCAGATACAAAATACACGAAGCTAAAAAATTTCAAACAAAGAATGCACTCAAAGGATAACAAGAACTGAAAGAAACAAGTATGATAACTTGTTCAATCAAGAACTCAAAGATTCAAAAGAGAAAGAAGATAAACACTCATGAAAATCCTCAAACGAAGAGCAGAAAGAAATAGAAATCAAGCTAGGTTGTCATAAGAGTCCTAATCATCCATAAAAGTGAGATGTTTCAAATGAATACAAGAAGGCTCAATACCAAGCAACCCTTGCAAACCCTAGTTGATGAACGGTCCTAAAAAACCAAGCAATCTGAAATATTTACGAGATGAAGATCAGACAAACTCAAAAGGAAAAAAGAACTAAGGGATCATGTTAACCCAAGGGGACCACAACTAAGAGAAATTTTTCAAACGATAAACATAAATGAGTGATAAATTTCCAAATCTTAGCAAAACAAAGTCAAGATTATTCAAAGGTCTCTGAGCAAAAATCCCTTTAGGATCAGACTGAGAAAAAGTGAGCAAAAAGGGGTAGAAAAACCTAGAAAAGGAGATCAACACTCCTTTTCCAAAGGGACAGAGTTTTACAATGCTCTAGTATACACTATAGGGGAGCGTTGATCCTAGATCAACGCTCTGGTGTACACAGTAGAGGATCACTTCCCCTTCCCAAAAACTCAAAAAAAAGGCTAAAAACTCGGAAAACTTTGCCAAAGACTCTGTGAAATCTTCAATGAAGAAGAGAGAAAGGGAAGTAGATCAGAAAAAAAATAAAAAATAAGATATGAAGGTGGGAAAAATCTCGAATGATCCAAGGAAAGACATGTCAATGTCCTTCCCCAGTGGAGTCACAAATTTCTGTTATGGAAATATTCCCCTGTGGACAGGTGAACTTTCCCTTAGATTACAGACCCCTAATACCAAGACACAAAAACACAAGTGGACACTAACATCCCTTTGAATTTAGATTAACTAATCATAAAGAGAGAGAAGGAGAAAAGGTGTGATGCACCTAGTTTCTAAGTTTTTCCTCATTGCTTCTAATCTGAGCTTGATCTCCACACTCCTTAGCGCAACTTGATACCTACAATGCAATAGAAAACAAAGAGAAACAAAGAACTCCTACTCTACAAGATTAGATCAAACAAATTCATTTACAAATATTGAAGGAACAATATACAAGCACATGAAATAATACACAAGCTTGAAGGAAATAGGCCAAGTATATTAAAATGAGAACCCAAAGATAATACTTACAAACATGGATGATGATGCAACACTCCTCCAAGCTCTCCTTGTCCATACCCTTGCATGAATCCCAAGATCATAAGTTTGTTATCTTTGTCTGTCTCCATAATCAAAGGTTTGGTATCTCTAATATTCCTCTTCTTATCCATGGAAATCCCTCATTATATAGGATTTGGAGGCTTAACCACCATGGATACGATCACTCACTAGATCCACTAAAATGGGATCTTCAATATTTTTAGAGATAAAATATCTCTCAAGGATTTTAGAGAGAAAATATCTCTCAAGGATTTTAAGGAGGAAATATCTCTTAAGATCCACCAAATAAGGATTTTGCTTTGAGAAAATATCTCAACCATCAATGAGATACCCAACCTCTCCTTGAGATTAGGAAACTAAATGTGAGGTGGATTCTCACACTAAATTAATTTCATTTTTATGAATATTAATAAATAATTCATGTGCACATAGTATTTTGACCTTCATATTATATATCTCTCCTCCACATTGACTAGGGATTGTGACAAATGTTATTTCATGGTTTCAATATGTATATAACACTTAGCAAGGTGTATATGTCATTTTTACAACATTTGCGACACTTAGGTCGAGGTACTTAAGTGTGGCATTTTGATGTGTAACAATCATAACCAAAATTTTGGGGCCCAAATGATCTCTTATATTATCAATATCTCAAAATTCATAATCCCATGATTATATCCTTCTAACATAGTTGATACATTACTCTCAAGGTTCCAATACCCTTTTACACACTCGATCACTATTGTGCAAGCATAATTATTCCCACAAAACCCATTACAATAGCTTAACCCACCAGACACAATACCAACAACGTTGATAGCTTGATAACAGAGGGAAACAAAAATAATACTAGAAACAACAGTCTAACAATGCACAATATGAACAACAACAAACCAACCCTTTCCCATTACATATTCACATATTTCTAGTTTTCCCTTGGGAACTTCTTGACTTCTTGATTCCTCTATTGTCTTTTCTTGATTCCATGGAATTCTTTTTTTCACGCTCTCTTTGTGCATGTACTTGAAGCTTCTGCCTCTTTCCACTTGCTGGTCCAGGTGGTGCATGATCTATTTTCACTACCATCACACTTGTAGTTAGCTTTCCTCTTATTGTATCCATTATTTGTTGCTTCTAATATTTCACTGGTTCGTTTCGCTTTCCTACAAAAATTTAGTATTTCCACAAAATCAAATTTTCATCAAAAACGAAGGGCCCAACAATCCTCTTTTGTCAGTACCGTAATAGTTTCTTTAAGAGAAACATTTTCTCACAATTATTTTTCCATAGCCTCATAGGCTTCCAATAATTCGTTTGACTCAGCAAACTAAAAATGTGGTATCTTCAGTATAGTCTTTAAGTTCTTGATCTCCTTTTCCTTCTCATCAAATATTTTTTTGAAATTAGAAGTTTCTTTATTTGCATTAGTAATTAATGCAATCTGATTTTCTAACTCTCCAATCTTACCATCTTTGATTCTTTAATTTTTTTCTCGTTAACCAGTTACTGATACAACTTAGTTACCACTTCTTGCAACTTCCTCACATTGGTAGTTGATTGAATCAATCTCTAGGATACTATAACACCAGGTTTCCTATTCCATTCCAACAAATCAATATCATTAATTTGACTGAGATCCACTCCCACTGAAGTAGTTTTTTATTCAGATAAAATGTATCCCTTGGTAGTCTCGGGTTGCATGATTGTTCAATTGAATTTAGTTTTTGTCCAAAACTTTTGAGGTAATAAATCTAGGATCATACAATTCTTGAGAATCAAATGGAATACTATCTTTGTTGACTAGTGAATCATTATTTTTTAATCATGAAATTTTGTTACTCAAATTGGACCTTTTTTGTATAAAATCATAAGACACTATGACCAGTAGCCCTTCTGGTTTCTTTTGTTGTAATTCTCCCAAAATAGAGTCAAATTGAATAGAACTATATTCTTGAATATATTCCACTTCTCTTTATGCCACTTCTAAGAGGTTTCTACACTTTTCATCATGTTGCTTATTTGTTTTCCATCAAGCTCGCTTGAAAAATATGTTGTGGTGTCAGTCACTTATTTGTTAGTACTTCATGATTTATTTATTCATATAATATTGCATTCAAAATCCATATCGAAAGGCATTGTAATCTTGAATGGAGGTTTAACCTCCATTCCTTCTTTACGTGTGGGAATCTGAATGATTAACAAATGTTTCACATCTTCCCATGTGTTTTTGTTAGCTAATATTCAATAGATAAATTAGAATATTGTTGATAAGGAGGTAAGCCTACACTCCTACATTGATATGAGATGACACTATGTGGGTCATATTTCCATGATTCAACTTTTTTCAATCCAAAATAAAGGAGTAGATTATTTATATAATCAATCATTGATCTACTCTTTATGATGAAGGAGGTAAACTTAGTAGGTTGATTGAAGGAATCCTTCTTACTTTTCAATATAAAATGAAAATGATCAGTTGCTAACCTATGTCTACAATATTCCAAGGAAAATAGACAAGGTGATATGTATATAGGTAAATGACTTGGCTCAACTTCATTGTAATATATTCTAATTACTATGTATCTTCTAAACATAAACCAACCACCGATCTTAATGTTAGGATTCAAGTTCCACTTTTGTTGGTAAGATAGAGGAATCCTAGAAGGTTCATGGCCCAGAAGAAGAGTATAAGAATGAAACAATAATTGATTAGAAAATTGTAAATATTCTCCTTCCCTTTCTACAAAAGTTAGAATCAAAGTCCATTCCCTAATAGGAAGTGGTCTACCCTAATAATATTTCTATATAATCTCAAGACCTATTTTCTCATAAAATTATGATTTTGAATATAAGATTGTGAACATAAGATAGGATTGATAATGGAAGGATTTTAAATCCTCAAAGGATGATAATTGAAAATTAATGGAATTAGATATGAAATTGGTGAAATCAAACTTGGATTAGTTTTCAGAATTTGACACCTTATTCATTATAGAAAGAGTGACTTCATCTATTTTAGAGTCATTGTTGATGCACGGGGTTGTAAGACCCTAGGTTCAAGGCATTCTACCAACAAAACCCTTCAAATACTGACACTTTTAGAATCACCTACACGCAAGTGAAGTCTCACCCAAGGTATCTACTAGGGCTACATGAACCAAGTTTCTGTAGGGATGAGGGGATGTGAGTCTATCAACATGTCCATTACTACTTATATACTTTGTGTTCCATAGTCTGTATCTAATATCCTTTGATTAATTGATGAACTCTATTATGCAGCCCCGTGATAACGTAGATTGCAATGTAAACCATTCATTGAAACATTTGTTATTATTATGCATCAATCATATAACAAACAAGTCTAGATTGATCATGCATAAACATATCATCCATTAGAAACCACATAAAAGGACACATTCAGACACACGATTTAACGTGGTTCCCCTAATCCTTGGGCTACGTCCACAACAATTGGCTCTATACTATTATTCATGCAATCATCTCAGCCTTGCACACTGCACTTACAATAGCTTCATCATAGCATAACTATTAATCCTACCTAGCCGCTCTACAGTGCAAGCCTCTCTCTGTAAAACCTCTCTTAAAACCTTGAACCTAGACTCTCTCTCATAGGAAGCCTAATCTCTTATTCTCAACATCCTATTCCTCCCCAACCCATTACATATTTATACATAGAAATGCAGATAAAAACCCTATGACAACTCATGAAAATTCATGAAAAGTCATTCCCAAAGACCCTCGTGGTTTGTGCATTCTTTTCCTACCTTTGCACCAGCATGGTGATTTTCCTTCATTTGCATCTGCATGATGCTTTTCCTTCCTTTGCACCTGCATGCTACTTTTCCTTCCTTTTCACCTGCATGTTTCTTTTCCATGCCTAATTGTTGTTCTTCTTGCTTTTGTGCGCCTCCTCAAAACTTAGTTATTCAAAATGCATGTTCAACAATCCCCCAACACTCACTTGTGTCTAGTCCTGAGCCACTTAATCCTATTGTTTCGCACCCTTCCATGCCTCCATGAAATTTTGGAGGGTTTCTCTTGTTGTAGCGACTTCCTTCTTGACCTCAACTTATTTTTCCAAAATATCCTCTACTACTTGTGTAGTCAAGGAAGTGAGATTCTCCTCATTGTCTTGTGTTTCTTTATTCACCGTGCCTTGCACAATTGCCAATGCCCCTATAACCCTGATTGATTCATCTTGCAAGGGTACCAATCATTGTGTGAGAGTATTCTACTCTTCTCTTAGATTTTTTATCTTGCTGTATGATTGCATATTTTCCAGGATGGATGTTATGCACTCAGATGGTGGCAGTGTGATTATATTCTTTGTATTCCTTAATCTTGCCTCGAAAACCTTCATCTCTAGATCCTCTGTCAACTTTGTCCAAAGTTGCATGCTTTCTTCACATAACTTTTCACACTCCTCATCCAGACTCTTAATTTTTTCTGCTGAGGTTATGGTTTTTCTTTCTCTTTGTTCCTTCTCCTCAGGTGGTGTCCCCGGTGTAGTGTGCACTTCCAACTCCTCGATTCTGGTGTATAATCCTTGAATGATTTCACTGATTCTGGAGACATGTTCCTCCAGTGTGGCTTATACCACCATCGATACCTCTGGAATATCCTTATATAGTTTTTGGACGACCCTCTGTATCCTCTATGTCTATTTCTCGGTCTCATCCTTCTCCATCAATATCTTCTCGGCCTTTTTCCCAGCCTCACTCTTCTCCTGCAAAGCAGTCATGTACTATTTATGTAGTTCTTCCTTACCCATCGTTATCATAGCCAACTCACTTGACATTGACTTTATATGGAACTATTTCCTACGCAATACTTGTCTACAAGCCTTGTAGTAATCCTATGGGCATATGTGAAATGAATAATTCTAGGTGACTTAGTACTCATGCATGCTCCTTCATTTATGGCATGGTGAACTCAATTATAGCTGGCAAGATCTTCAGAACTCTACACCCTACAACTATCTCTGACAAGTAAGAAATGGTGGCCCTTGCTTTCACAGTCGCACATGTTGTTGGTCCTTCACCAGATCTTTGCTTTGGTGCTATCCTTATTGCCTCCAATAGTTGTTGCAATATTGTTAATTGTTCCTGCACCTTTTGGTGCAATTCTTCTTGTTTCTGCAATGTTTGTTGAACAACCTCCTTTATGGCATCCCTCACTTGGTAGCCGACCATGTCGATATCATCATTTGTCAAAGTGTATATAGCTAGCTCTTTAAGAGATTTCATCTTCTTCCACGTAACGTTGTTTTCACCTTACCCTTTTCTTTCATCTTGACCCTTTCTTTTGGTATTGGTTGTTGTGTGTACCCTGCGCTATTTCCTTGTCCACTTCCTTGGTCTTCTTCTTCATTGCCAGGGTGCTCCGTTCCTATTTCGTTCAAAGGAACCTTCCATTCTATTTCTCAATCCTACATAATAAAGTGTATGTCCTCCTCCTTGATTATGTAATCTGTCTAGACCCATTCCTTTCTCATTCCTTTCTTTGCATGTATGTATATGTGATGAAAGTCTACCCGAAATCACACAATCGGTGTGTATGTCTACACAAGTTGTGGTGAAATTCGTGGTGTAGCCAGGATACAACTCCTAATAAATTCGTTGTACAAAAAGAACTCAATGTTGGTGTCTATATGTATTCTCTTGTTCTTCATGTTCCATAATCTCTGATACTTGGAGGCCAAGCATGACTTACCTCTCAGACCCAAAAAAATGTGCATCCTTTGGTTGTTTCCACGTTGTTAACACACTCAGAATTAACAACCAGGAATAGTGGAATTACATGCCTCAGTCATGTGCTTCTGCGCAATCGATGAGGAACTGATTAAGTAAAAATAGTGTCAATCTCATCGATACCCCTTATACACACTTCTCAACCACAACTATCATGCCTACGTGCACCTGGTCTTTCCTGCACTTTCTCAGCAACTTGCACACCAATGCTTGTGTCGCAAGTCATACCATTGGGTCGCATATACTCGACACATACAACCCGCGCACCCCTCTAACTGTTTAAAAATTCTTCCTCATGGACTCTGACATAGTCTTGTCATTCATTCTTTCTTCAAACAACAAGGTGGGATCTTCTCCCTGTGATGGTAAGCATGTGATTCTCACAATTAGGTCTATGTCTATGGAAATTGGCCTTTCCAACCACAAGTAGCTACCATGCACATGGGTTAACATCATTTTGATGTTTGCATTGACTTCGTTTCCCTTGTCGAAGTGTGGAATTTCAAACAGATTTAGTATTCCAGCTCGTTCCAACTCTCTAGCCCATACCTTTGGTACAGGTATAACCTATTTTGTCACTAGGTCTATTTGTATTTCTAAGTATTGGTGTGGTGCAAGTTCAAGGAACTTTGTCATGTCCATGATATCATGGTCTGCATATTTGAGTTGTGACACCTTTCCTAGAATATAATCGATGTTGACCCCATCTAAGATGTCAGGCGTCACCAATGGATACTTGGCATCCTTCTTCAACGCCATTGGTTTGGCATCCTCCTTCCTCGACAGAATGTAGTCCCTAGGAAACCTTGGCTCCAATGATGATGCTCCCAGAGTCACCTCAACCTCTAGTGATCTTGTTTCTGCTCTTATTCGAGATTTCTTTGGTATGGACGATGTTATTCCAAAGTCTGTACTTAAGGCTTAGAAGTACAGTGTCTAGGCATCTGAAAGTGGGTTAAAGGTAGAGAAGAGAGAAACGTCAACCTTTGGCAAGGGAAACTAAGGAAGATTTCTACGTTGGCATTGTCTAGCTTCCAACTTCTCCTGGATGGTTATATCATGTTCAATCGTCGCCCATGAACGTTCGAGTTCAACCCGGGTAGTAGTTGTTTTAAGGATAGTATCGAAAAGATTTAAGGCAATGTGTGTTTGGTTTGACAATCCAGGTTCGATATTGGGATGTGATGGCACAACGACAGTCATAGAGGAACAATAAAAATAAGAAAAATTCAGAGGGAAATTAAGTGATGTCTCAATTTGGTCGTATAAAAGAGAGTTTACGGTTACAAAAATAAAACGGGATGCAAATCAAAGGCTCTTTCCCGTAACTGAGTTATACTTAATAAAAATGTATGAGGTGGGAGAAAAACATTTAGATGTCTATCGAGTAAGGCTCCTGTCAAGGGAGAATCTCATGTATAAACAGAAGAAGAAAAAGTAAAGAAGTAACCCGATGAAGCATAAAATATATATAGAATTCTAAAAGTGTTGACTGGTCTTACACCTGCTGATAGCTGGTATAGAGGAAAAACAGTAAACAATTATAGAAAACCAAAATTCATTCGCTATAGTAGAGGTTGTACTAAATTATAGCGAAGCGTTCATCAGATAAGAATATGAAATGAAATGAAATATGAGATACAAGAAAACAAACTCATAACACAGTCGTGACGGAATTGAGAATCTTCAGATTTGCTTTGTATTAACTCTCAAAGTGTAAAAACTCTGTTACAATCGACACAAAAAGGTCCAACCTTTTTTCTTTCTTTCTATAGTATATTTATACAGTTTTACATTGAGATGGAATCTCAATTGTTACAAAAATTTCGGTTATGATAGGGGGGAGAGAAATCACTCCATTTCTGCTTCAATGTCTTCACTTGGTGCCAGAAGTTTGTCCTCGCGTGTGCTCGGTACAGGTGACACATCATTCAACCAGCTGAGATATCAACCTTGACGGTTCTGCATGACAGTTGGCCTCAAAAGAGTAACAATCTCAGGCTAATTGCGGTAGCCTGTCTTCCATGTATCTGTCCATGATGTCGATAGCACATAGTTGCGCGCTTGGTTTAATCATACATTTGTCTATTTGGACTATGTCCGCCATAGTCACTTGGGAGATCTCGACCGAATCTCTTTCCTCTTTTTCCTTTAAATCAAGCGAGATTTTTTCCATATTCATTTGAATTAATGCCTCGGCATTACCTCCGCTATCAATGCCTAGTAGATTGTTATCTATGGAACTAAAGGCCTCTTCTAAGGAATTTGTTACCCTTTTGGCTTGCAGCTTGCCTTCCGCGATGTTGTGCTCCCATTCTTTTAATAGAATGTTTCCTCTGGTCTGCTCCAAAATGGTTAACCTAGGAGTACTTCCCAAATCCCTATTGTTTTTGGCTATCACAGCCTCTTGGAAGGCGACCCGTGCTGCTCCAGCTTCCCTTTCTCTAGCAGTTAAATTCTCCAAAACTTGATTAACCAGGAAGCAGTTGTCCCAAATCACCTCTACCTTTCCGAGTAAGCTTCGTAGGGCCTCAGAGACTCTGCTCCGAATCTCCATCGCCTAGGACTGAAACATCCAGATACTTATCACTTTGCTTTCGGCGATTTCCACCCTAGCCTGCAGCTGTTCGACCAAATCTTTTTGCTGGCTCACTTGCATCTGACCATCCCAAACCACCAGTTGTGCTTGTTCGAGCTTAGTCTTGAGCAGCTCTATCTCATTTTTATCGGCCAACCTTGCTTTCTCTATACCTACACTCGCCAGGTCTTTAGCAGTCTCCGTTGTTGTGGCTAGTCTGGCTTCAAGGGTCATGATGAGGCGATTTTTTTGTTTAAGCTGGTTTTTCAAGATCCCAACTGAAAATTGGTTCGTTGTGGCATATGCACCTAATGTCCCAGCTATTTCTGTTGTGAACTGTTCATTTTTCTTGTCCTTCCCATCGGTCATAACTTTGTATTTCTTGACTGTCGATTCCCCTTCCTGGTAGAACTCTCTCTTTACTACTGCCTTTCTTTTCTTATCGAAGGAGAACTCATTTGGAGGGAGCTCTTCCACCCTTATAGGCCTCAACTCTTCATTGATGATCCACCCTGTGTCAATATTTCCCTTAGTCGATTGCAAGGGAGTAACCGATGTGATAGGATCTTCGATTTGTTTTGCTGATGGTCTAGGGGTAGTAACCAGAATTTGCTTCTTCGGTGGTTCAGGAGTCTTTATCACTGCTTTCGAACTCTTAGTTTTCTCTCCCTCGTCCTGGTGTTTTTCTTGATTGGGAGTAGCATACTTAGAGCCTTCAGCATCTTTTTGTTTCACCTCCACCGTACTCGGACTCTCACCCCGCAACACTACGGGAAGACAACTGCATTGATGTTCTTGGAACTTCAAAACATCGGCTCTCTCCTCGGGTGCCAAGGTTTGTATCCGAGCTAGAATCTCGGCATAGGACCTTGCGCCTCAAAAAATGTCATCCGAGGGTGAATTCTCGTGCTCAAATCTCTTGAGCTCGCAACTAGACAAATGATTGCTCACGACCCTTTGCGGATCGTGCTTCTTCCATTCAATGAAGACATAATTTAGGTCTTCCAGGGCTGCTACCTCAGCTTTGGCATGCCCAAAATCTAATAAAGAATATGAATTTAAATGAACAGGAAAAGGTGGCCATATCTTCTTTACCCAGTTGAAGATTTCATATACGAAATTTGCCACTTTGTTTTCCCACAATTTCGCATGATAAACGTGGATAGGCTCGTCTTCTGCTGAAGTCCAACTCCAGCTCATTAAGGGAAATGGTGTTAAAAGACACACGACGTCCATAATGTATGCAGACATGAAAAATGAAGAAGCCTTTCCTCTCTCTTTCTGCGCCCGATAGTCTGTGACCCGACTGGTCAAGCTATCGGACAACATTTTCTCCCAGTCGAAGGAAAATCCTTTGACGACCCGAAACATTAGAGGCACCCATGGAAGAAAGAAATGTGAGGTGTCCTCTCTCCTGTATAACCTACATGTCATCATAGCTACATACTTGTACTGCGGTTCTAAGGAAGCTATTGAATATATGCCATGGCTGTCAGCCCTGAACTTTGCAGCGTGCGAAACCCAATCTTTTATTAAGCTAGACATGGTTTTATCATACTGTACACATTCCTTATGTTTGAACTCGTCCAAGAATTCGACGTCGTATGTATAGTCGGACATTGTGGGCAACTTATACATGGCTTGAAGATGTTCAGGCCTGAAAGTCTCGATGGTGACTTTCTGCTCATTCATGATGGTTCTGGTTGGTATGTCCACATGGTCTAATGCCCATCGGACCATTTTATAATATGGGAGAAATTGTGGCCTGGCCGCTACTTTATGCATTCCCGATTGAATGACGATCTTATACTTGGTGGTTATGTCGTCTTTTTCATTGTCGCTGGAATCATCAGAATAATCCACCAATTCGGCCTGCAGAACATCGGAAACGAACGACCAATCTAGGACCGAGTCGATACTTCGAGGTGAAGTATCAGCGACATTGTCCGAACCTTGTCCCGATACCTCAACACTAGCCTTGGATGCTTTTCGTGGGGCCATGCCTAGAGATCCTGCTTTAGCTCTTCTGCGATAAAAATACGTATACATACAGAAGTTAGCTCGCTGAGAAAGTGTGTTCTGCGTAATATGAAAATGCATTGGTTATAATGAATCACAGCTCTTATATATATTCGAAAACTCGGTACCTTTTAGAACAGGTCTGTCAAATCATGTTTTAGAAATAAATTTAGCCATAAAAACACAATCTTTATTCGTCGATTTGCCTTATTTCATAATTAATGCCATAAATTTTGGCGGTTAGAAATGTCTTTTGGCGTATGGAAAAATAAGACTACCTCATAAATCGTGCAAGCATCAAAACACGGGAGATATTGATTTAGCTTAATTAATCCGATTTTACCTACGTTAATTACTCTTTCGATACTCGTTGTATCGAGAATTTATCTTTAATTCTTTGAACCTCTAACCCCCAAAATTGCGATGATCGATTTTGGTTAATAACACCACAATTGTGATTAGGCGCTTAATTGATTATGTAATTATTTATATTCGCCATATCGCGACTCGGAGCTTCGAAATTAAGTTTCCAGAAAGTTTGCATGTCGAGCTGCGAAACCGCGAGATCGCGATAAAACATTTTAATTAAAAAGGGGGGATAAACTCGGATTAAGTGTTTAATTAATTATGTTCGTATCTTTATCACGAGTTCGTGATTTGGGCTCAGATAGTGTTGTTTTTTGGATGAGAACGCACTGAGTGGTGAATTACCGACGGAACTTAACCATGGCTTAGCTTTTCCTCTAACTTTGAAACGAGTTACTAACATACGGACCTCGTAGTTTCGACTATCGGGGATACGATAATGAGAGCTTTGGACTTAGTGAACGACGAAGTGCGAAAACCCGATAATGTCTAATCATGATTTAGGAAAACTTTACTCCCATCACTGACCTGGGGTGAAATTTTTAAAATGATTTCGTTGTTTCGTCGCTCGGGACTTGTGAACTACATGATCTACAACACCCAACATGCGAAATCCTGACATAGAACAAACAAGGGGGGGGAATTTTTTCCGAAAAGTAGAACTCACTCGAGAATACAATAATTGTCGTTGCTGCATGATAAGACCTTAGATATTTTGAAACAACAGGCGAAACATACGAAAACCATCTTTCGATTTCGAGCATTAAGACATGAATTTCGAGACGGGCTAGAAAACAAAGGCGGCTCCAACATAGGCTCCAACTAGGGATCCCGTTTTCTTGCAAGATGGGAAGAACAGTAGACCACGTGCCGATATTGGGTAAATGGAGTCAATAGTTTCAATCAGGCGAAAAGGTCCCTGAGAACAGGGTACCAAAGGGGAAAGAGACTTTGTTTTTTACCTTGAAAAGATTTTCAAACTCAGATATTCTTTTAAATTTGGCTGTAGTCCCTTTCACGACTTTCCCTTTCCCATTACTAGATTCAAGTCTGCCTTAAGACAATCAAAATAGTCCTAGGAGACCCAACAAATCTTGTGGCTGTCAGCTTGCATCAAAAGAAGAATATTATATGTTTTTAATTAGGGAGTCTCGTCTGAACTTGGGATGTAGATCAAGTTTTTAGAAAGAATTGGTTACCAGAGTAGAGTGATATTCATGTATAACAGCCTTACAGATATCTCAGATATTGCTTCACTGCCAGCAAGCCTGTTCAGTACCCCGATGAAGTTATCTGGCCCCTTTTTACTGAATTTCCTTTCACCACTTCGGAATATATTTATGCATTTAAATGCTGAGACGAGGGAAATCATTTCTAAATTTCCTTTCATCGTCTCTTGGACTAGGTGGGGGCAATCATTTCTGAATTTCCTTTCACCACCTGTCTTATAATTTGCTTTTTAGAGCGCGAAGATGGGGGCAATCAGTTTGTATCAGGGCTGACATCTGTGTAATATTTTGCATTATAGGTCTGTCAACTTACTTTGATTACTCGGTACCAACACTTCCCTTGACCTTCACAACACCTTCCTTCTCAAGGGAAAAGGGAAAATAACTTTCTTAGGGCATTCTTATTTGAGCAAGCCTCAATCCTTCGATGTTGTTGAAAAACCTAGGAAAGTTAGGATCACTTTAGGCATCTCTTCGTTTAGCAGGGGCTCAAGGAGTTGTGAAGACCCGCCTTCTTTCCACAATCTACTTTGAAGCTCACAAGGTTGAAACGAAAACTCTTATCCCTTCTTATGTAAAACGGAAAGATGCTGACTCTTCAAAAGGTAAACCCGGAGATAGAAAAGGGTGACAGGTGATGACTTACGGACTGGAAACACAGAGGTCAAAAATTCAAACTGACTCTTGTAGATCTTTTTTGGGGATACTTTATGTTGACTGACTTCTTTTCATTTGTGTGAATTATTTAATTTGTTTTAACTTTTGATTAAACAAAAAAACAATTTTGTTATTTATCAGTCCAGCCGATATTTCTTTTTGAAAGAAGTTACCTCGGATTTTAATAGTCCTTTATAACATGTCCTTTAGGAAATCTCATCTATACCTTTTCGTTTCAATTTCTTTGTACAATATCAAATTTCTTGGGTATCACCTGTTTAAGCCGATTTATTTCTGACACCCTCTTTTGGTTTACTTCTCTTGTTTGTTTTGTTTGCAGCTGGAACCCTGTAAGAGGCAAATACAAAGGTTATCGGGGCTATCCGAAAGGTGTCGAAATTTCACGAAAGAAAAAGAAAATGAAAAAGCAATGTGTAAATGAAAAATATATATATGTGTACAAAATTTATTATTATTATTATTAATTTTTTTTTTTTTTGGTGACTGTTATGTCATATAATGCTTCAGATAATTCCCGTTGACAGGGGCATTGAGGATTTCACCATCTATATTTTTCAGTAGGAAATAATTTTTTCCTTCCAGAGCCGAGACCCTGAATGGCCCATACCAGAGGTGGTCAAATTTACCATGTTTTGATGCTTCTTCCTTTCTTGCATCCCACCTTAACACTAAATCACCTAGAAGGAAATCCCTGTCCTTTGCTTTGTGGTTGAATAATGCCTTCATATCGTCTTGGTATTTCTGTAGCTTCTCATCTATTTCAACTCTATGCTGTTGAACCTCAATCAGCTGATTTAATCTCCTAGTGACATGATTGGGTTCTTCATTTTGATCTTGCCATAACTTCATCACTGGGAGTGCTAGGTTAATAGGTAGCACATCATCAGTCCCATATACCATATGAAAAGGCGAAATTCCGATTGACCTTTTTGTTCTTATGCGATTCGCCCACAATGCGTATTTTAAGTGCACATGCCAAGACCTTTTATTTTCATCCAATACTTTCTTGATTATATTTACCAGGCTCTTGTTAGATGACTCGGCCAATCTGTTTCCCTGGGGATAATATGTTGTGGAATGGCCAAGAATGATGTTATACTTCTTACACAAGTTGATCATAGCCATAGATTTAAAGGCTTGGGCATTGTCAGTAACTATCTTTTGGGGGCAACCAAATCTAGACAAAATATTGTCTTCTAAGAAATCAATTACCACAGAGTCTGTTGCCCTTTTGGTTGGAATGACTTCCACCCATTTAGTAAAATAATTTGTTGCAGTTAAGATCCACTTGTGTTGAGCACTGGAATGGGGATTAATCTCGCCTATGAAGTCTAGACCCCATTGCTGAAATGGGGCTTCAGCTTTGACTGGGACTAAAGGCAGCACCGAGAGCTTCTGTTTACCTGCAAATAGTTGACAAGGGTTGCAGGCTCAAACTTTTGCATTGACGTCCGAAAAGAGTTTTGGCCAGTAGTACCTGGCCCTCAGAATATTGTAAGTTGTAGCTTTCCAAGCGTGATGTCCCCCACAGATCCCCTTATGAAATTCGTCTATAACACGCTGAGTTTCCGATTTGACTAAACAGACTAATAGGAAACCGAGTGGATCTTTCCAATATAGCTGACTTTCGGCGATACAATATTTAACTGCATGGAGTTTTAAAGCTCTGGCTTTTGATGGTGATAGCTCATTTGGGCATTTTAGAGTTAGCAGGTATGATACTATGTCTCTGTACCAGCCTGACGATATGAACTTCTCTTCAATCTTGTTTGGACTTGTTTTCTCATTCAGCTCGTTCAGGTTCATGTCTTCATCACCTTCCTGCAGGCAATGGATACATAGGGCTCTGAAATTCGACTTAGCTAAGTCTTTGGCCAGGCCTTGCCCTTTTATCAATTTGGTCGGTTTGACTTCCAGATCAAATTCTTGGATTTTGGCAAGCCATCGCCCTCTTTTCCCATCGTTGTCTGGTTGTACCAGGATATCTTTCATAGAACTGGTAGGTACGTACGCAATTATTTTTTAGTGTAGTACATACATTCTAAATGCTTTTAATGCTTTTACCATGGCGTACGCTTGTTTTTCTATTATATCATACTTCAGTTCTACGTCTCTAAGGATCTTTCTGAAAAAAGCGATCGGTTGTTCGAAACCTTCTTCGTTCTTTTGTAGGAGCACTACGGCAATAGTGTGTTCGGAGGCAAATGAGAAAATAAGAAAATCTTTTAGATAATCGGGACTCGCTAACACAGGCGCCTCGCTTATGACTTTCTTAATATGTGCAAATGATGCTTTGGCCTCGGTCGTCCATTTTACTTCAATGTCCTTTTTCAACATACCTGTGATCATTTTTACAATCTCAGCGAAATTCGGGATAAATCTTCGTAAAAAAATTATTCTTCCCAAGAAAGATTGAATCTCTTTTACGTTTCTGGGAATATTTATAGTATCTATTGCTTCAATCCTCTTAGGATCAATCCTATTCCATCCCTAGATATGGTGTGACCCAAAATCTTACCTTCCCGCATGGCGAAATGTGATTTCTTTGGATTTAAAGATAGACCAAACCTGCGGCATTTTTCGAAAGTCTGTTTAAGATGTATCAAGTGTTCTTCGTCGGTTTTAGAGAAAACCGTCAAATCGTTGAGATAAATGACTATGAACTTATCCCTTTCTCCTATGAAAGCAATGTCCATAGCGTGCTGGAATGTGGCCCCTGCATTCATAAAACCAAAAGGCATTTTGTCATACATGAGCGTACCCCATGGTGTGGTGAAAGTGGTTTTTTCTCTGTCTTGTTCATTCATGGCGATTTGATTATAACCCGAGAATCCGTCAATCATAGACATTCGATTGGCTCCAACTACCTTTTCTAACACATGGTCCATTTTGGATAGTGGATAGTTGTCCTTGAGAGATGACTTATTCAGATTTCTGAAATCCACACATAGTCTGATTTCCCCACTCTTTTTCCTGACCGGGACCAAGTTTGCTACCCAGTCTGAATATCTCAGAGGTACTATTATTTTCACGTCTAGAAGTTTCTTAACTTATTTTCGATCACAGGTAACAAAATGGGGTTAATCTGTCTAATCTTTTGCCTAAATGGTTTGACCCCAGGCTTTAACGGTATCTTGTGATCAATTACAGAAGTGTCGTATGTTCTTAGCTCATCATAAGACCAGGCGAAAACATCCTTATACTGTCTGAGCAGGTCTTTATATTTACTTTTTATTTTGGGAGGGAGGAACTTGGATATTTTTACCATCCTGGATTCTTCTTTGGTTCCTATATCACATTCCTCCACTTCTTCTAGTTGGGGTTGTAAGGTGGATTTTACAGGTATGTCGTTTTGATAAAAAAGTCTTTCTAAAGGAATCAATCCTTTCAGAATCTGGTTGTTTTTAAGGACCAGCATGCGATGATCTGAAATTTTGTCTCGGAAAGCTTTAGGATCCTCCCCTTCTTGCATGATCCATATCGGGTCATTTTGATTTTCTTGGTCTGCATGAGTTTCAGAAAATTCGCCTACTGCTTCAAGAAATTTCTTAATTTTCTCGTCATCCTAAAAGACCTGCCAGTGCTGGATATTGTCTGGTATAGATGGTTTGTGTCTGATGTCTATGTGATACTTCAATTTGAAAGTTGTGGGAGGAGAGAAGGTTGAAGCTTCTTTAGCCAATGCATCAGCATGTAAATTCTCTGCGCACGGGATAAAGTAGACATTTACGGACGAGAAATTTTTTTCCATGAGATCCCAGGCACAATTTATGTATGATCTTAATCTGGGATGCTTGGCTTGGTACTGTCGGTTTATTTGTTTGACTATTAACTCTGCATCTCCGTATACCTCTAAGTTATTTATCTTTAGCTTCTTGGCAACCTCTAATCCTAAGACCAACGCTTCATATTCACATACGTTATTAGTGTAATCTATATCCCACTGCAGTCTGTAGGAAAAAGGAACCACGAACTTTCCTTCGGGAGCCACTAAAAGCACTCCTGCACCAGCCCCTTCACAAGATGAGGCACCGTCAAAATACATTTTCCATACACTGGTGCTACACATATCCTCTGTCATATAACTTGGTTCTTCCTGCTCTATATCGTTTTCCTCTGGACAACCATCTAAACCATCATCAAAACATAAGATACAATTTCCTAAATCTTGATCCGCAATATAAATAGGGAAATTGTTCGGGTTTTGAGGGTCACTTACCGTATAGGCTAATCTCGTTTCTCTGTACAACCGAGTAAACTGACCACCAAACACAGGAATTGTGGTGAACGTCATATCCAATTGAAGAGAACTCCCCATCTTGGCTCCCCATGACCTAGACAACAGTAAGCCATACTTAGGGGGAATATATGCAATAACCACATCCATCAGGATACTCTTAACCGGGACCTATGCCAGGGTAACTACTAAGTCCTTTATCATTCCCATACACTTAACCCTTCTCGAGTCAAAAGAGTAAATATCTCCATAAGGTCTGGTGATCTAGAGACCCAATTTGTCCATAATAATCTTAGGCATAACGTTATGGGAGGCTCCGGAGTCTAACATGCAATTATGTAGCAATTGATCATATACATTTAAAGTGATATAAAAGGGAAAAATAGTATCTTTGGCCCCTTCAAAATGCGGACCAAAAGTGATGTTAGGTTTGTCATCTTCCAGGTTTAAGACGTCAAACTGGCTTTCTAGCTCTGAGACACCCATCACTTTGGTAATCTGCTTCCGATAAACGGGGTTTTTTGCTAATTCTACCAGAGGGATTGGTATCTTAATTTTATTTATCTCATTTTCAAAGCTGAAAGTTTCGCTCACCTTGTCTGTTTCTTTGGTTGAGACTTCTAAATCCTTCCTTTCCGAATTATTCGTCTGGACCACTTTATTTCTCATGGTCTTGATTGAAAGCGTAATTTTATTAGCCGTTTCGGTTCCTTGTGCTTGGATCTCAACTTTTCCCACTTTGAACTCTTGTGTGTTTACTACTTTCGTTTTGTTGTTGGGTAATAAGGTCTCTTCCGGATTAGTCTCATAAGTTTGACCTCTTTGGAGGATTTTCTTGGGTTGGGCAGTTGAGATGGGCTTACTCTTAGATCTTAAGTTGTATTTAGGTTGGATCTCAGCCATTATCATTTCAGTTTCCTATTGAGAGCCACAAAGGTCAGCATGATCACTTTCTTCACCCTTAACCGATGGTTGTTGAGTGCTTAATGATTTCTCATAATATTCTCTAGTTAGATACGGTTGTGTGCAGTCATCACCGAAGTTCGTGAAATCATTATCTGAATCTCTGAAATCTTGGAGATCGTTTGCTCCTATAAAATTTTCACTCTTTAAGGGAGATTGTATTTTTTGATCTTCGTTTTTTATTTGTCTTTGGTGGTTCAGGGGGTTGGGGTTCCTCTTGAAATCCTTTTTGGGGAAAGAATCATCTTTGGCATGTTCGAGCTCCATTCTAGATATTTTATTAGACAGTTCTTTAATTACTCTGGCCATATCTTCTACTTTGTCATCTGTGGATCTATTAGACCCTGATGGACCTGCTTGTTCACTAAAGAGTTTAGTTTCTCGGTTTCTCATTTCTACTTTAGCTTTAAGCTTACCTGAAGCCATCATATTAGACTCGATTTCTACAGCATCGTCCTGCATTCGGTTTAGGGTGGCTCCCCTTATTTCTCGCAAAAGGAGTGCAAAATCCGGTTCGAAAGCCCCGACGAAAGTTACTTTGGCCGCGGGTTGGGACGGTCTAACCTTGGCTGGGATTTTGTTATAAAGTTTGTTGAATCTTTGAATAAATTCCATGACTGTTTATGAATTCTTTTTTCTTAAAGACCCAAATTCAGTTAAATAATATAGATGGTCTTTTCTCTCGCCCCATTGTCTAAGGAAAGCATCTTCCAAAGCATCATAAGACAAGATAGATGCTGCAGGTAGGCTCCAAAACCAAGTTTGGACCTGGCCTTCGAAGGTTTGGACAAGAAGTCTCGAATATACGTCCTCATGTTCGATACCTAGGATATCTGTGAATTGATCAAAGAAATTAATGTGTTCGGCCGCGGTCAGATCCTCTTCCCAGTGAATTTTGGCAAATTTTTAATATAGTTTTTGGGAAGGTCATGCAGAGGAACGGGCAATACTAGGGGAGCGTATCTTGCTGCAACTTTCGAAAACACTCTGGGAGGGGGGGTAGGCCCTTGGCCTCCATCTCCTCCTACAGGAGCTCCTCCCCCTCCTCCGATAAACCCTCCACCTCCTCCTGTAAACCCTCCACCTCCTCCTCCGGCAGCTGCCATCGTTATTAGTGGAAAGTCGTAAAGGGGATTTCGGAAAATTAAAAGTGAATATTTATTTTCTTCATGAGGAGGAAAATCCGGCGATGAATGATAAGGAACGCGAGGACTTAGTTCTTTAGATTTGCAAGAGATGAAATCGGGAGAACCAACGGGTGTGGAAACCGAATGTGTAACACACTCTTCAGAATTTGGTGAGATCGGGAAATTTAACTGAATGAAAGATAGTATATCAATTGTCGACGAACTTTCAAGGGGGCCCTTTCCTTTGTGTACTAAGGGGATTGACGGATGAAACTCACTCCTAACTTCGGAGCAGTTTGGCATTAAAACTTTGGTATCAAAGAGAGGATTGTGTGAAGTTGAGGGTTCAAAAGAACTCTTAGTCTTCAGTTGTGGGGTTTTAAGTTTGTATACTGTAGCGATTGGCTTAAGAGAGCCTCTCGCCTTTAGAATCTTCTCGGGATCATTAACGGGTGTAATCTGCTTACCATCCGAGTTTTGTCTAGTATTCCTTCGACCAGATGCCAGTTTATCATTCGTGGAGTCGCCAAGTGAAAGATTAGGAAGCCTTAAAAAAGGTGTGTACTCTTTGTTCACTATCAAAGGGTAACACTTTCAACGAAAAACAAATGTCGTTTTCCTAGGGAAAAATATTTCGTAACTTCGGTCCACGGCAACGGCGCCAGAAAGATGTTCTTCTAGAGTCTGTACTTAAGGCTTAGAAGTACAGTGTCTAGGCATCCGAAAGTGGGTTAAAGGTAGAGAAGAGAGAAACGTCAACCTTCGGCAAGGGAAACTAAGGAAGATTTCTACGTTGGCGTTGTCTAGCTTCCAACTGCTCCTGGATGGTTATATCCTATTCAATCGCTGCCCATGAACGTTCGAGTTCAACCTGGGTAGTAGCTATTTTAAGGAAGGTATCGAAAAGATTTAAGGCAATGTGTGTTTGGTTTGATAATCCGGGTTCGATATTGGGTTATGATGGCACAGGGACAGTCATAGAGGAACAGTAAAAATAAGAAAACTTCAGAGGGAAATTAAGTGTTGTCTCAATTCGGTCGTATAAAAGAGAGTTTACGGTTCCAGAAATAAAACGGGATGCAAATCAAAGGATTTTTCCCGTAACTGAGTTATACTTAATAAAAATGTATGAGGTGGGAGAAAAACATTTAGCTGTCTATCGAGTAAGGCTCCTATCAAGGGAGAATCTCACATATAAACAGAAGAAGAAAAAGTAAAGAAGTAACCCAATGAAGCACAAAATATATATAGAATTCTGAAAGTGTTGATTGGTCTTACACCTGCTGATAGCTGGTACAGAGGAAAAACAGTAAACAATTATAGAAAACCAAAATTCATTCGCTATAGTAGAGGTTGTACTAAATTATAGTGAAACGTTCATCAGATAAGAATATGAAATGAAACAAAATATGAGATACAAGAAAACAAACTCATAACACAATCGTGACGGAATTGAGAATCTTCAGATTTTCTTTGTATTAACTCTCAAAGTGTAAAAACTCTGTTACAATCGACAGAAAAAGGTCCAGCCTTTTTTCTTTCTTTCTATGGTATATTTATACAGTTTTACAATGAGATGGAATCTCAATCGTTACAAAAATTTCGGTTATGATAGGGGGGAGAGCAATCGCTCCATTTTTGCTTCTTTATCTTCACTTGGTGCCAGAAGTTTTTCCTCGCGTGTGCTCGGTACAAGTGACACATCTTTCAACCAGCCGATATATCAGCCTTGACGGTTCTGCTTGACAGTTGGCCTCAAAAGAGTAACAATCTCGGGCTAATTGCAGTAGCTTGTCTTCCATCTGTCTATCCATGATGTCGATAGCACATAATTGCGTGCTTGGTTTAATCATACATTTGTCTATTTGGACTATGTCTGCCATAGTCACTTGGGAGATCTCGGTTGAATCTCTTTCCTCTTTTTCCTTTAAATCAAGTGAGATTTTTGCCATATTCATTTGAATCAATGCCTCGGCATTACCTCCACTATCAATGCCTAGTAGATTGCTATCTATGGAACTAAAGGCCTCTTCTAAGGAATTCGTTACCCTTTTGGCTTGCAACTTGCCTTCCGCGATGTTGTGCTCCCATTCTTTTAATAGAATGTTTCCTCTGGTCTGCTCCAAAATGGTGAACCTAGGAGTACTTCCTGAATCCCTGTTGTTTATGGCGATCACAGCCTCTTGGAAGGCGACCCGTGTTGCTCCAGCTTCCCTTTCTCTAGCAGTTAAATTCTCCAAAACTTGATTAACCAGCAAGCAGTTGTCTCGAATCACCTCTATCTTTCCGAGTAAGCTTCGTTGGGCCGCAGAGACTCTGCTCCGAATCTCCATTGCCTGGGACTGAAACATCTCGATATTTATCACTTTGCTTTCATCGATTTCCACCCTAGCCTGCAGCTATTCGACCAAATCTTTTTGCTGGCTCGCTTGCATCTGACCATCCCGAACCACTAGTTGTGCTTGTTTGAGCTTAGTCTTGAGCAGCTCTATCTCATTTTTATCGGCCAACCTTGCTTGCTCTATACCTACACTCGCCTGGTCTTTGGAAATATCCGTTGTTGTGGCTAGTCTGGCTTCAAGGGTCTTGATGAAGCGATTTTTTCGTTTAAGCTGGTTTTTCAAGATCCCAACTGAAAATTGGTTCGCTGTGGCATATGCACCTAATGTCCCAGCTATTTCCGTTGTGAACTGTTCATTTTTCTTGTCCTTCCCATCAGTCATAACTTTGTATTTCTTGACTGTTGATTCCCCTTCCTGGTAGAACTGTCTCTTTACTACTGTCTTTCTTTTCTTATCGAAGAAGAACTCATTTGGAGGGAGCTCTTCCACCCTTATAGGCCTCAACTCTTCATTGATGATCCACCCTGCGTCAATATTTCCCTGAGTCGATTGCAAGGGAGTAATCGATGTGATAGGATCTTCGATTTGTTTTGTTGATGGTCCAGGGGTAGTAACCGGACTCTGCTTCTTCGGTGGTTTGGGAGTCTTTATCTATGTTTCGAACTCTTAGTTTTCTCTCCCTCATCCTGGTGTTTTTCTTGATCGGGAGTAGCATCCTTAGAGCCTTCGGCATCTTTCTGTTTCACCTCCGTTGTACTCGGACTCTCACCCCGCAACACTGCGGGAAGACAACTGCGTCGATGTTCTTGGAACCTCAGAACATTGGCTCTCTCCTCGGGTGCCAAGGTTTGTATCCGAGCTAGAATCTCGGCATAGGACCTTGCACCTCGGAAAATGTCATTCGAGGGTGAATTCTCGTGCTCAAATCTCTTGAGCCCACAACTGGCCAAATGATTTCTCACGACCCTTTGTGGATCGTGCTTCTTGTATTCAATGAGGACCAAATTTAGGTCTTCCAGGGCTGCTGCCTCAGCTTTGGCATGCCCGAAATCTAATAAAGAATATGAATTTAAATGAACAGGAAAAGGTGGCCATACCTTCTTTGAGTATCCCTTAAGCTCCTTGCTTATACCACTGATTACTGTTTGTCTAGCAACCTCACGACAAGCCAACTTGTCGGGAATGAACAATGGCAATGCATGTGGGGGATCAGAAGCCCCGAAAAATCTGAGATACAAAAATTCGGCTTCTACATACCAGTCGGCTATGCTGCTCAGATTTGTCACTATAGTGTCTGAGATCCTGGGTGGAGGGTGACCGAAAATAGTGACATGCAGAGGCACTATCACCCAGTTGAAGATTTCATATACGAAATTTGCCACTTTGTTTTCCCACAATTTCGCATGATAAATGTGGATAGGCTCGTCTTCTGCTGGAGTCCAACTCCAGCTCATTAAGGGAAATGGTGTTAAAAAACACACGACATCCATAATGTATGCAGACATGAAAAATGAAGAAGCCTTTCCGCTCTCTCTCTGCGCTCGATACTCTGTGACCCGACTGGTCAAGCTATCGGACAACATTTTCGCCCAGTCGAAGGAACAGCCTTCGACGACCTGAAACATTAGAGGCACCCATGGAAGAAAGAAATGTGAGGTGTCCTCTCTCCCATATAACCTGCATGTCATCATAGCTACATACTTGTACTGCGGTTCTAAGGAAGCTATTGAATATATGCCATGGTTGTCAGCCCTGAACTTTGCAGCATGTGAAAACCAATCTTTTATTAAGCTAGACATGGTTTTATCATACTGTACACATTCCTTCTGTTTGAACTCGTCCAAGAATTCGGCGCCGTATGTATAGTCGGACGCTGTGGGAAACTTATACATGGCTTGCAGATGTTCAGGCCTGAAAGTCGCGATGGTGACTTTCTGCTCATTCATGATGGTTCTGGTTGGTATGTCCACATGGTCTAATGCCCATCGGACCATGTCATAATATGGGAGAAATCGTGGCCTGGCCACTAATTTATGCATTCCCAATTGAATGACGATCTTATACTTGGTGGTTATGTCGTCTTTTTCATTGTCGTTGGAATCATCGGAATAATCCACCAATTCGGCCTGTAGAACATCGGAAACGAATGACCAATTTGGGACCGAGTCGATACTTCGAGGTGAAGTATCAACGACATTATCTGAACCTTGTCCCAATACCTCAACACTGGCCTTGGATGCTTTTCGCAGGGCCATGCCTGGAGATCCTGCTTTAGCTCTTCTGCGATAAAAATACGTATACATACAGAAGTTAGCTCGCTGAGAAAGTGTGTTCTGTGTAATATGAAAATGCATTGGTTGTAATGAATCACAGCTCTTATATATATTTGAAAACTCGGTACCTTTTAGAATAGGTCTGTCAAATCATGTTTTAGAAATAAATTTAGCCATAAAAACACAATCTTTATTCGTCGATTTGCCTTATTTCATAATTAATGCCATAAATTTTGGTGGTTAGAAATGTCAGTTGGCGTATGGAAAAAATAAGACTACCTCGTAAATCGTGCAAGCATCAAAACACGGGAGATATTGATTTAGCTTAATTAATCTGGTTTTACCGACGTTAATTACTCTTTCGGTACTCGTTGTATCGAGAATTTATCTTTAATTCTTTGAACCTCTAACCCTCGAAATTGCGATGATCGATTTTGGTTAATAACACCACAATTGTGATTAGGCGCTTAATTGATTACATAATTATTTATATCCTCCATATCGCGACTCAGAGCTTCGAAAGTAAGTTTCCAGAAAGTTTGCATGCCGAGCTGCGAAACCGCGAGATCGCGATAAAGCGTTTTAATTAAAAAGGGGGGATTCAGGCTCAGATAGTGTTGTTTTTTGGACGAGAACGCGCTGAGTGGTGAATTACCGACGGAACTTAACCATGGCTTATCTTTTCCTCTAACTTTGACACGGGTTACTAACATACGGACCTCGTAGTTTCGGCTATTGGGGATACGATAATGAGAGCTTTGGACTTAGTGAACGCCAAAGCGCGAAAACCCGATAATGTCTAATCGTGATTTAGGAAAACTTTACTCCCGTCACTGACCTGGGGTGAAATTTTTAAAACGATTTCGTTGTTTCATCACTCGAGACTTGTGAACTACGTGATCTACAACACCCAACATGTGAAATCCCGAGATAGAACAAACAAGGGGGGGAAATTTTTTCCGAAAAGTAGAACTCACTCGAGAATACAATAATCGTCGTTGTTGCGTGATAAGACTTTAGAGATTTTGAAACCACAGGAGAAACATACAAAAACCATATTTCGATTTCGAGCATTAAGACATGAATTTCGAGACGGGATAGAAAACAAAGGCGTCTCCAATAGACGATGCTGCCTTTGGTGGTGCCATCTCTGTAATCTGGTTACTAGTGACAATTGTTTTGGCTCTGTGGTTTTTCTCAGTCTCTGCAACACTATTATCGGATCTCTCTTACTCACATGCAACTCCAAATGAGAATGACCAATGTTTGTCAACCCTCTGTGTATTTTCTGCTCCTTCGCCAATTTTCCACCTCCCTTCATGCTTGAATTAAATCTCAAATCCCTTAGTATAGTACACTTAATACATGCTTTAAAGCTACATTAATGCCAATCCTTCGCTAGATTTTTTCTTTGATTTTCTAGGATGTCACGATCTCCACTGACTTTTTCCATTTGTCTAGTTTGTCAGGATACTTGGCTCTCACCTGAGAGACATGGGTTCAGGTCCCAGAAATGGAACCTTTTGTTGGCGCCCAGGGTTGTAAGACCCTAGGTTCAAGGTATTCTACCAAGAAAATGCTTCAGAGACTGCCCCTTTGGACATCACCTACATGCAAGTGAAGTCTCACCTGAGGTAAGAACCAAGTTTCTATAGGGATGAGGGGATGTGAGGTTATCAACATGTCCATTACTACTTATATACCATGTGCGCCATATTTTGTAGCTAACATCATTTGATTAATTAATGAACTCTATTATGCAGCACCATGATAACACAAATTGCAATGTAAACCATTCATTGAAACATCCATTATTATTGTGGATCAATCATATAAAAAACATGTCAAGACTAATCATGCATAAACATACCATCCATAAGCAACCACATAAAAGGACACATTCAGACATAGGATTTAAAATGGTTCACCCAATCCTTGGGCTACGTCCACAATGACTGGCTCTATATTATTCTTCATGCAATCATCTTAGGCTTGTGCATTGCACTTACAATAGATACATCATAACATAACTCTTCATCCTGCCTGGTCGCTCTGTAGTGTAAGCCTCTCTTTGTAAAACCTCTCTTAAACCCTCAAACCTAGACTCTCTCTCATAGGCAGCCTATTTTCTTATTCTCAACAACCTATTCCTCCCCATCCCATTACATATTTATACATCAAAATAGGGATAAAAACCCTATGACAACTCATGACAACTCATTCCCAAACACCCTCATGGTTCGTGCATGTTTTTCCTACCTTTGTGCCTGCATGTTGCTTTTCCTTCCTTTGCGCTTGCATGCTACTTTTCCACGCCTAATTATTGTTCTTCCTTCTTTTGTGTGCCTCCTCAAAACTTAGTTATTCAAAATGCTTGTTCAACACTTATCGAAAAAACCCAAAATGGAAGTTATGATTGAAACCATCAGTCTCGTACATAATTCATATTTAATTGGAAAATTATCAAAAGTAAAAGAGGGATCAAAAAGAAACTTTATGATAGTAGAAATATTCTCCTCTGGTGGCCAAGTGTCTACTTCCTTTAAAAGGTCAAGTTACAAAATGGAAACGTTGGTTAGGGGTAGGTTTAACATTCCATAAACAACCTTGGAAGAAAATGAATAGATAGTTTTCGTTCCTTAAGAGGAAATAATGCAACAAGATTCAACATAATGTAATTTAACCAGGGAGTGGACAAGGTCGGGGTCATTGAAATTTCAAGGAATAAGGGTTTGAAAGAAGCCACTACTCCATAGCCATAAGTTTTCAGGGTTTTCAGTAATTCACTTTCTAATAATATCACTAATTTGATTTATAAGTTTTCAGGGTTTTAAGTGGTTCACTTTCTAATAATATCACTAATTTGATTTACATTCTTGACTAATTTGGGTATCGAAAACGTCTAAAAACACTTCTGTGAAACTTTGATTTTCATTAATAGAAGAAACCTAAATTCAGCATGCAGCACGACTCTCTTAATTGAAAATGCTAAATGGGTTAAAAGGATCAACATGCACTGTTGTGTAACTCCAAATGTTCATGTAATATTTGATAATGACTTAATTCGCATTTCAAAGTAATTTAACTTTACTCATTTAATTCTACACAAGTTAAAATATATACATTAATGCATGAATCTTCTAATTTCAAATCTAAATTAATTATAATATGACATATATACTAAAATATTATCGATAATAAATATTTGCACCATGTGAGATTTGTATGGCTTCGGGATTATATGACTAATTATCAACCGAGTAACTTCTGATCCGAATCTAATATCCTCGTCCAAATCTTTTTTAGGAGGAACATATTTCACAAATATACTTATCTTTTTTTAGAGATAAATTAATAGTTTTAGCAAAAGAGTTGACCAAGACAACTAAATATTTTCCCGAATCTTTTCAATCCAATGAAGTTAAGGTATTTAGATTATCCAATTTGTACTACAATCCAATTTTGGGGGGGTTGATAAAGGAATTTCATTTTAAATTTTATAAATAGTTTGGAAACCAATTTGGAGGCTTCTTTGATGTATTTGTGTCGTAATTATAAACAATAATTTGCAATTGACTTTTTAAAACCATAAAAAAAAATTGCTAAGTTTGAGATTTATAAAGTATGGTAGAAGAGAGATCATTTTGTGACGGAATTCAGGAGACCAAACACTATTTTCAATATTACAATTTGTTAATAATCGGCTTAATTATTTTATAATTTGATATTTTGATTGTTTAAATGCTTATGCAGATATTTGGTTCAAATTCTTAATTGAAAGTTTTTACTATATTATCAATTTTCACTATTTTTATGTCCATTTGTGGACATATGGTGACAAATCAATATCCTTAAGCTAATTATATGTTAATAATGGGAATGTTTGTGTAGCTTCTTTTACGATCTTTTTTATAATTGATTTTCCTTTTATAATTATATTTAAAAAAATTGATTTCATGATTTTCTTTCAATTCATCCTCCAAGTTCATGGCATACAAAGAACAACAACAAACACTCATAGAAAGTGTTTTGATACACATGGTTCAAATCCCTTCTATCCCAAAAGATTTTGTATTTGGGATGAAAATTCCTTTTCAGTAGGAGATAGAAATACTAATTTGCCTGCCCTGTTCTAACGTTCCCATCCATCGATCTTGATAAGGACATGATATTGATATGATCTGAAAGAATTTGAAAGTCCAAGTCATAGGGACTATAAGGGGGTGAGTTCCAGGTCGGGATAAACATGCTTGCTTTCTTTTAAGTATGTGAGCATCTTCCTTTTAAAGGCATATTGTAGATAGGATTATCATAGGAAGAAATCCAAGAGAAACAAAGTATCATGTCATCACAATTGCATAGGACAAAACTAAGAAACAAAGTATGATGCCATCACATTTACATAGGACAAAAAAACTTAGTATGGGTTTGAATAGACATGGGTGAACATTTTTCTAGATAGTTTTGTCATTGAAGAAAGCTAGAGGATTGAAGAAGACTAAAGAAATGGAGAGGAAGTTGACACTAATTACATAATAAGGGAGAGAACATCCTAATAACAATAGAGAAAAGGATAAGAGAACACCTTTCTAATAAAATGATTATTCCACAGATGGGAAAGTGAAGGATTTTTTAAAAAATAACATTACTAAATATAAGAACAAAGAAAGAGCATAATAGACATAATAGAGCGTAATAGTATAATATTCCTTAATTTTGTTGTTTCTTTGTTTAACTATCTTTTCTGCCACCTAGGGGGTTCATTTTCTTTGTTAGTTCTAACTCCTTATTTAATGGTTTTGATTTCCTTCTTGGCCTATAAGATTCTTTGTTCAACTATACTTTCGTGCCACCTTAGGGTTCATCTCTTTTATTAACCATTTAAACTTATTGTACTCTTCAGTCACTTGGTGGTTTCAATTTCTTTTGTCAATTTGAACTTTCTTTTCTTTAATTATTCAATTATTTTCTTGTCCATTTAGTATCCTTTGTAATTTTTCTACACATTAATGTACAAAACACATGGGTTACCATTGAACTAATCCCCTTTTGGTATTTCAAATTAAACAGGGATATACAATATTTTGTCCATTTTTCTCAGTTCTAGAGTAGGCTTAAAAGTGTGCACACTATCTAGGTATTTGGAGTCTCGAATTGAGCATAAAGAATGACCTCGAAATTGGGACCCAATTGTGCATAAGTTCAAAGAAGGATGTCCTAATTTGAGTAATTAGTATTGATTGCAAAAATCGTGCAATGTTACACCATAATTCAAGGAAGAGGTCTTGATTTGGAAATCAATGATGATTTGAAAAATTGGGACCCATTATCACTACCTTTTCATGAGGGAAGTTTTGATTTGGGACATTAGGCATAATCATAGAATAAATACAAAGGTTCGTGAGGAGAAGGCCTATTTTAGGAAATCTAACCAATCACAACCGAACTTTAAAATTTTTCAAAAGTAAGGATTTATGATCATAATCAAAAGTTTGAAGGTTACAATGATACTTAGAAGAAAAACCAAGAATATAGTAAAAAATATTCTGAGAAAGGAGGCCGACTTCAAAGTCAAGGTTTCTAATTGGAAAATTGGGACCCCTCCTCACTATGTTTTAGAGAGGGAAGGCTTGATTTGGAAAGTTGAACTAATCATCAAATCAAACCAAGGTTGAAGCACTTTAGTGATGGGAGGGCCTGATTCAAAGGTTTTGGATGAATTAAGAACATGGAATTTTAAGGAAAAGTCCAAATTTTTGAAAATAATATGAAGAAAACCTAAAAATTATCAAACATAAATATTTTATATAGTTCAAATGGTGATGAGAGGCCTCAATTTGGAAATTGGGGCCGATCTCCAAATCACGACAGGGATAAAAAAGAAGGTGTACAGAGACCAATTTTTGAAGTTTGGCCCAATCTGGAAAATGTATTAGGAAAGGTAAGTTTTGAATATAGAAGGACTTCAAATTCGAAAATAAATTATTGTTCATATAAAGAATAAAAGGAACTTGATTTGAGAATCATGTGCATGATTTTGAAATCGGGTAAAGAAAACACAAACAAAGTGAAAAGGAATCCTAATTTGAGAATTTGGCCCAACTTAGGAATTAGAGGGGGAAAGTTAGGATAAGAAAAGGTATAAAATAGGATTGAAAGAGTTTGAATAAAAGAAAGGTGAGCAAACTTAAAGGAAAAGAAAAATGCGAGAAAAGGGAAACTGAAGAAAAAAATGAAAAGTAATATGTTTCAAAAGATCTAGAGAAACCAGAATGCAAGGAAATGAGAGGATACGATCGACATAAATCCTAAAAGGAGAAAATGAAATCACCCTACCTCAGGCTTTTCTTAAAACTTGAGGGGATTTTGAAGCCTCAACAAATGGCGATACATTGGACAAGGCTAGAATTCCTATTGATTTCTATTATATTATGAGCCTAAAGTGAACATAATATTTACTTTCCTACGCAATGTGCCTAGTCATTATATATGCAGTGGGTCCCTATGAACCTTTACTTGTGATGTATTTAATTATCATACTTGCACACTATCTTGGAAAAAATTATCTAATGTACTAAAGGAGGAAAATATATTAAGGTTCATTTCCATAGAGCGTGAATCAATGATATAGGTCAAAGTCTTGGTCATAGGGCATGATACATTTGGAATTAAAATGATTTCACTAGGTATCATTATTTTATCCATTAGGTTTTACTCCACTACCCATGAGTGTCCATAGCCCCGATGGAGTCACCAAAACATTACAAACATTTCCCCATTACTAGCAAGAGTCCATAGTTCCAATGGAGTTATCTACATGTTGCATTTATAAACTAAACTTCCTTTCCCAATCCTTTTTTTCTTATTTTATTTATATGATTTATAAAATAATGGATAGGGGGTAGTATTGGTCTTTACATTCTTATGGGGATGACTACCTTGATTTTGGAAATTTTGTAAATGGTTTTCTATACCCGTCTATTAAGGTAACTCCCTTTTGATTTTTTGTTCAACAAAATTTTGACTTCTCATCTTTATCATGATTATCTCTTGTTGTATGTTTGAGTGGATGTTGTATCACATTGAATTCATTCAGGAAATTGGGGTGCAAGTATGATTATGAACCATAATTAATAATGTTCATGGTCCAATCACTTACACTACATCCTGCTATACCCCTAATATTTAATTGAATTATATCTTCTCCGGGCTCATATTCACGCATTAACATGCATAATTATTTAGGAATATACTTTCTTGATATTTGATCTATAAACTACCATGGATATTTGACTGGAATAATTTGTCACAATAGATCTTATAATATTATGAAATCTTAGATTATGCAATTTATTTTCTTAGATACTAGATACTTTATCACTAGCTTATTGCTCATATTTATGAAAATAAATGAATAAATAATTGAAAGAATGGGAAAATATACACACCATCCACACAAATGAACACAATGTTGACCCTAAAAATTATCAACTAGCCACCTGCCTGCAAATAGTTGCAAGTCATTAATTAAAAAAAAAATATTAGTTATCTATGAACTACAAATACTTAAATGTAGGTGGGGTTCCCTAGTTTAAAAGAGAATTCGACATTTATTTCTTCTCCAAAGAAATCTATATCAGTTTTCTTAAGACATTTGATGCATAAGTCATTTTTATTAATGAATTGTTGGGCGTGTGCAAGATACCAGATATATAAAATATGCAGAACAGAAATAAAATGCTAGAAATGGCAGAATAACAGTAAAATATCCATCATAATCTTCACAATACACAGAAATGATATACGAAATAGCAATAGAAAAGCACTTCGATTGAGAAAGCAATGTTCACAGGCCTCTTCGAGGGGGCAACCTCCAGTCGAGCAGCGCTCTGTTACAATAATCTCCAAGCTAGGGTTTTCATACCCTCGACCCTTATTTATACTAAATGTGTTTATTAAGAGAAGCATCTAGAGGAAGATCCTTCTAGAAGCGGAAGATTCTATTAGGTCTTCTTACATCTGCCTTATTCTATTTTATTGAAAGGTCTTATTAATATTGACCTTTATTACATCTGAATACATTG
>ML787555.1:95500-110867 GCA_009831015.1 Picea engelmannii | reverse complement strand
CCTTCTAGAAGCGGAAGCTTCTATTAGGTCTTCTTACATCCGCCTTATTCTATTTTATTGAAAGGTCTTATTAATATTGACCTTTATTACATCCGAATACATTGATCTACCTATGTGCGGGTTAGGACCTTAACAGTGTGATGGTTGAGAAAGTCAAAGTTTTTTTCTAGTTTATTAGCAACAATGGATAATCCTCCATGTCAGATTATATTACACAAAGGTTGTTTTTTTATTTCATAACTGAAGAGTTGGTATATGTTGAATCTATCATATACAAATAATTGCAAGAGATATGGTGGATCCGCTTTGAAAATTTGTTTATCACAACAAACCAACATGAAGTCTATTCAAACATCACAATACAACCTTTTATGTGGTTTCGAGCCTTACATATATATGTTAAAGGAATATGATAAATTTTAAAGAGGTCGAACATAGTGTTCAATATGATGCATGTGGCATATTATAAATCCTTCATATTAATTTTGTATAGTCTGTTGATATTATTCGAATCTTGTTTGAATAAATTGGTATGGTGATTATATACCATTGTGACATAAATTTTGGCAATGAATATGGGTTTATTCGACGTATTGAATGGGTTATTATTTTTAGGGAATTAAATTGATGATGATATGTATGAAAAACGTGAAATTTTGCATAGGTGGAATGATATGTTTCTATGCTATTGGATTAAGTGGATTAGCGGAAATGTGATGTGGAAAGGAAAGTAAATGTTGAGGCGACATGAACCTCCTACATTGAATGCATGAACACAGGTTCTTCGTTGGGTTTACCACCTTGTGCATTTGTCATTTTCATTTTGTTTGGTCTGTGAAATTGAGCTCTAGAAGAATAACATTTCGTTCAAACTCTAACTCATGTCTTTTTGGAACTAAAACTCCTTGTTACCTGAAGAAAACCCATTGTTGGTGAAGGTATGCTTATTGTAGCTATTCTTATCAAATGCATTATAAATTTGCAGTAATAATTTTGATATAGCTCTCTATAATGGTGAATGAATTTGTTGCTTACTTTTGGTTTGGTTTTGTAACCTCCTTTTCTTCATAAATTGATGGTATCAATGTGCTCTCACTAGTTATTTTGTTGCTTCATTTTTCTTAAAAATGATGATAAAAACTTGATGGGTTGTAATGGTTTCTCTCTTGCAATACATATTCATGAAGGGTTGGCTTGAAATCCCTGTTCTGTTACCCATAATATTAGACCTTTCACCACCCTTAGGAGTTGTATACTTATGAAATAACCCAACATTATTTTACCCTCTGTTTGGAAATAGAGTTATGGGTTATTTTGAACTTCTGTCCAGTTTGTTTTCACATCCCTCTTTCCTAGAGTTTTAATATCTAGCTAAGGATATTTTTGTACAAAAAAATTATGTTTGCACAATCTGATTTTGAACCCATATGTGAAAAGGTTGAGTCATCCTTCATGTGTAACCCTAGTCTCTGCAATTCCTCATGGCCAAAAAAATTTCTGGAACTGTAAGTGGGTTTTGGGTTTGATAACTCTAACACTCTTCGAATCGTTCTTCCTAAGAAAAGATTGAACGTAAATTTCAGTTAAAATTTGATTGTGAATATAATGGAAGGAAAATGTGGAAGGTCTATTTTGGAAGTCATTGTTATATGGAATATTTGGCATATTCATGTGGTTCCTTCACACAGAGTGATGATCAATTTTTTTTGTTGATAAATGCAATGAAGAAATCAGAAGTGTTGGATACCTGTGAGTTTTTTACTATACATAAAAACTATTGAAATTTCCTCAGCTTGAATTTCAATTAGTTACAGATTTTTATTAAGCTACAAACTTATGACGGGGTGTTGATTTTGAAAAGGATATAAAAAAAAATGCCCAGTTAGATCCTCGTTATATGTTCGGTACATGCTTATTGATTATTTATTATGTCATTTCATTAGTTGATGGCATGTTGATTTGAAAGCACTTCCATTTTATGATTGTGCTTAGTCTTTCCAATACATTTCTCTATTGAAAATTTTGAGAGCAACATAAATATATTATTTGAAGACAATTTATAGATTTCAGATGATGGGATGATTTTTTGGATTTTAAAATAACTTATTGATTTTAAAAGAAAAGGATAAGACTTAATTTTCTATATACAGGGACAAGCCCCTCATATTTCACTTTTTATTTGTTATTCCCATATTTCCACATTCATTTATCACTTTCAGGAATCATTTATTTTCCCCCCTGTGATATATAAAGTTTAAAAATTTCCCCTATCACATTGATATTAAAAGGGAAAGAGATTTAATGGTTGATAATGATGAGATGATAATAAGAATGATGTTGTGACATGGTTAAAAAGTTTATTTTAATCAAGGCCAAATCCCTCCATATTTCCATTTTCCGTAGTTATTCCTAGCTCCCATTTCCACTTTCATTTTAATTCATAATTTTTCTCCTGATGCATACTTGATGGTTAAAATCAATAGTGATAAGTGTTTGATGAGGCAAAGACAAAGGCATTGTTGAAGGATGACCAAGTTTTCACAATTGTTTTATATAAATTGGTTAAGAACATGTATCATTATTTTTCCTTATCAAATTATTACATTTTACGCACATTACAAACCCTACCATATTCCCAAATTCATTTACATTCCCGTGTTCTTAAATAATGATTATTTTGGATGATTCTTCCTACATGACCATGGTTTCCTGCATGTTTGTTTTCTATTGAACAAATCTATTCTATGTTATATTATGAAAATGGTGTTTGGTGATTATTAGCTATTGTATGCATACTCTAACTTTTCTTTACATTATATATGAGTTTCTTTAGAAGAAAGAGTTAAATCACAAGTGGATGAAGGTAACTAGGTATCAAGGAAGTGAGCAGAGGTAAACTGCCTCTCATAAAAATTATGAATTATAGTTCTTATGATGATATTTCATTACTGGGACATATATGATTATTTTGAACAAGTGGATAACTCATCATTTTGGATATATTTATAATTTTGAGCAGTTGATAATCTATTTTGGCATAATTATGGCAGCCTTTGACTTAAAAAAAGATATGATATATTTTTTTTAAATATATATTATATTCGGGAGTCACAAGGTTGTCTACATTTTTTATATAAACTAATTGGAATGTGGGGCATGTTGGTATTTAATTGGATGAATGATAACATTAATTTGTATCTATTTTGAAGGAGGAACAAGGGGAAATTGTTTTTAAAAATTAAAAGAGAAATTAGGGGGTCCCCACCTATTAGTTAGTATTTATTTATCCTTATCATTAATTATTATTATTATTTTATAAAGTTGTCGCCATTAACTAAAATTATTTATTGACATAAGTAAAAGAAGTTGAACTTCTCAAACTGCTTTGAGAAGAATAAAAGAACAATTCAAGGGACAAGCAAAGGGAGAGTGATAAAGAGAACAACTATGATAAGTTATGCTCTTGATTCTTAAGTGAGATTCCATTTCTAATTCATTCATCTCTGAAATACATAAGTTATAAGGACTTCTTGTTGATAGCAGGATCCTACTGAAGGTGGAAACAAGGAGAGTCAATAAGTATTGATTTGTCGATATAGTTCACAAGGTTGATTACCTGTCTTTAATAGTCTACGGATTCTTATTATATTTGTGGATTAATTTTTAATATTGATTGAGGGTTTTGTGCAGACTCAAGGAACTGACATTTGTTCCGGTCATTTCATCTTTGTTTTAGTCTTGGTTTCACTTGATGATACCAATGGTCATTGTATGATGCAATATACCATCGTTGATTGCTAAGTTTCATTCTAGTTCTTACCATTAGGGTATGAATAACGTTGCTGGTTGTATTTCAAAATTGAATAAATAAAATCTTTGGATGGTTTTGAGTCTCATTCGAGTTTTCTATGTTTCCTTTATCAAATATTTTATTTTTAAATATATTCAAAATTATTTTTCTCTTATGAATGTTTTATTTTCATTTTGACATACTAAAATTATAAAAGACAACATTAATTCCAAGGACATGTTTCTTGAGAATTAATTGATTTTTTTGTAAAAGAGGTTATAAACATAGGGTGACAGCCTAGATTATTTTTCTCTAGCCAAGAAAAATATGAAAATGTTGGTATTAAGATTATTTATTCTTTTTCATCAACATATTTTTGGCAACCATATTGGGGAGGACCGTTCAATGGTTTTTCTCCAATTTTGATTTAATGTTTATCTTTCCTTCAAGCAGTAGTGCATTTGCTCACCTTGATTTATCATGCATAAACTTGATTTTGATTTGATTACCAATATTTCCATGGTTGGGTGTCCTCTTTTTGAAGGTTACCCATGGGAGTCTTGTCTCAATCATGTCAACAAGTTTATTCAATTTTTTCAATATGTTGAGGTCCAATATGATTACACTTCTTCGAATATTTTTCCTCTTACTCGTTGTGGTCAAGTAGGAGATTGGCCTAGATCTATATCACCAAATCTTATTTCCATCGGAGAAGCAATTTTCACAAAATTCATTTCTGACTTTCCTTCTCCACCTAACCCTCCTCGATGTAATTTTTGTGGTGGTCCTCATGCGCAATCGACTTATATATTTTTCGTAGAATCAAAGCAAGCTTACCATGCAAACCCTTACCTCTACTTGAATGGTCAATAAAGTAATTTTATATCTCAATATATTTTATCAAGAAATTTAGGGGTTTGTAATGAGTCTTGCTCTTATGAATCTTCTCATGTTCTCCCTGATCATGTAACCTTATTTGATTCCTTTTGTTTTGATGATACTTTTTTCAAAAATTATTTTGAGAAAAAACATGTTTTACTTGATGAAACACTCTTAGAGGACGAATCCCATGAGGAAAATAATCTTGACTTACATAACATTGTTCCCGATATCCTTCTTCTTCATGATAATTCTGAAGAAAGTGAGAAATAATATTCAGAGAATGATATAGTTTCATGTGATTTGCATTTTGAGGACATGGTAGATGATCTTTTTTCTAGCACCTGTCAGCCCAAAAAAAATACTATACCAAACAATTATCTCCAAGTTGGGAATTCATGCATTGATAATGATCATAACCCTCAAACCCCAGATCTTTATCTCAAATATGATGTGACCAATCAATCCTATTCTCACATTCTAAATACCACATTTTTTTAAACTAATAGACAAATCCAAACTCAAGATCGTGATTCATCCCAATTATTTCATTCATATTCATACAATGAAGAAGTTGACTATGTAAAGAAAGATGATGTTGACCTCTGTGATCCATTCTATGATAAATTATTTTACGATGATGTATGGTAAAATTAAATTGATGAAGACCCTTTTGATTTTATTGATATACAATATGAATTTTCTTTTAAATATACTCATGAAATTAATCAAGGTCTTGAAATACATGATGCTTTTTCAAATCCATTGTTTCAATTATAAGAAGCCAATCATATCGACATTGATACCCATATTGATATATGCACTCTTTCTTTTAACAATGATGATCATTTCAATAGAATTCCTATGTTTTTGAATCCCTTATATGAATCTTCTTTGCATTATGATGATCCTATTTTCGATAGGAAGATTCCAAAGGATGACATTATGTTTGATGAGTGTATTGATCATATCTTTGATATTCCAACATTGAATCATAAATATCAATTCCTTAATCCAATTGATATTTTTATTGTAAGATTAAAAACTCATCTTGTTGGTCGGTACGTCTTGGAGGATGGTGATCATTTCTTTTGGGTTTTGATAGGTCATTTTTCATTGCCTTATGTATCTATTGGTCATCATGTCAGTGTGCTTTCCTTTCGCAAAGTCTTCCTAGTCGCGAGCCCTACATGCAAAACATATTATGCATTCATTTATGCTAAGTGTCATCCTACTTGAGCTCCAGGTTGTTTCATTCCCCTTACCTTGTATATATTATTGTGTATATATTTATTTTTCTTGTTTTTATTTCTTATTTCGTAGTTGTTTCCTTCCCTTTCATAACCATTTTGACACTTGATTCTGCTTCAAAATTTCCCTTTGTTGTTTGCTTTATTTTAAGGCTATTTTATTACCATGTCAACTACACATGATACTAATATTGTGAAATCTATAAGAGAAAACAGAGATAGATGATCTTCTTGGGTTTGTAATACTACTTATGTAGCAATTGCCAAACCTATAGAAATTTTTCTAACTCATGAAGTAATAACTATTCTCGCTTCTTCTTTCTTGTTCTTCCCTCCATGTCATTTTTTACAAGAGCATATCAAACATAAGTTGATAATTTCATGAAATATGAGAAAAAAAAAACCAAATATTCTCGATCTCCAACCAACTTTAAATTTGAATGCCCTATGGAGTCATCGGTTGTTGACTCTAAAAATCGTCAACTAGACACCTACTTGCAAATAGTTGCAAGGAATTAAAAAACTTTATTAGTTATATATGAAATATAAATACTTAACTATAGGTGGGGCTCCCTAGTTTAAAAGATAAATTGACATTTATTTCTTCTCCAAAGAATGATCTTTTACCGTCTATACATGTTTTCTTAAGACATTTGATGCATTGGTCATTTTTATTAATGAATTGTTGGTGGTGATGGTTGAGAAAGCAAAAAGTTTTATCTTGGTTATTAGAAACAATGGATAATCCTCCATGTCACATTATATTACAAAAAGGCTATTGTTTTATTTCATTATTGAAGGGTTTACATATGTTGAATCTCTCATATACAAATAATTGCAAGAGATATGGTGGATACACTTTCAAAATTTGTTTATCGCAACAAACCAACATGAAGTCTATTCATACTTCACAATACAACCTTTTATGTGGTTTAAAGCCTTACATATATATGTTAAATGGATATGATAAAGTTTAAAGAGGTCGAACCTAGTGTTCAACACGATGCAAGTGGCATATTACAAATCCTTCATATTAATTTTGTATGGTCTGTTGATATTATTTGAATCTTGTTTGAAGAAATTGCTATGGTGATTATATACCATTGTGACATAAAGTTTGACAATGAATATGTGTTTATTCGACGTATTGAATGGGTTTTTATTTTGAGTGCATTAAAGAGATTATGATATGGATGAAGCACGCGAAATTTTGCATAGGTGGAATGATATGTTGCTTTGCTATTGGATTAAGTGGATTAGTGGAAATGTGATGTGGAAAGGAAAGTAAATGCTAAGGTGACATGAACCTCATGCATTAAATGCATGAACGTGGGTTCTTCATTGGGTTTACCACCTTGTGCATTCTTCATTTTCATTCTATTTCATCTATGAAATTAAGCTCTCCAAGAATAACATTCTATTAAAACCCTACCTCACGGATTTTTGGCACTAAAAATCCTCGTTACCTAGAGGAAACATGTTATTGGTGAAGGTATGCTTCCTGCAGTTATTATTATAAAATGCATTATAAATTTGCAATAATAATTTTGATATAGCTATGTATAATGGTGAATGAATTTGATGATTGTTGTTGGTTTGGTTCTGTAATTTCCTTTTCTTCAAAACATTATGGTATCAATGCACTCTTATTAGTTATTTTGTTGCTTCGTTTTTATTAAAAACGATGATAAAAACTTGATGGATTGTAATGGTTTCTCTCTTGCAATACATATTCGAGAAGTGTTAGCTTGAAATACTTGTTCTGTTATGCACAGTCTCAAGCCTTTCTTATGTTAAGATATTAAATAATCCTTCCACCCTTAGCAGTCATATACTTATGAAAGAACCCTACATTATTTTACCCTTCATTTGGAAATAGAGTTATTAGTTATTTTGAACTTCTCTCTAGTTTATTTTCACATCCTCTTTCCCAGAGTTTTGATATCTAGCTAAGGATATTTTTGTACAAAAAAATGAGGTTTTCACAATTTGATTTTGAACCCACATGTGAAAAGGCCGAGTCTTCCTTCATATGTAACCCTAGTATTTGCACTTCCTCATGGCCAAAATTTGTTCTAGAACTTCAAGTGGGTTTTGGGTTTGATAATTCTAACTCTCTTTGATTTGTTCTTCCTAAGAAAAGATTGCATGGCACTTTCAGTTAAAATTTGATTGTGAATAGAATGGAAGGAAAATATGGAAAGTCTGTTTTGGAAGTCGTTGTTATATGGTATATTTGGCATAGTCATGTGGTGCCTTCGGGCAGAGTGATGATCAATTATTTCTGTTGATAAATTCAATGAATAAATGGGAAGTGTTGGCTACAGTGAATTTTTTACTGCACACAAAAACTGTTGAAATTGCCTCAACTTGAATTTCAATTCGTTACAGATTTTTATTAAGCTACAAAATTATGATGGGATGTTGATTTTCAAAAGGATATAAAAAGAAATTGCCCAGTTCAATCCTCATTATATGTTCAGTATAGTCTTACTGATTATTTATTATGTCATTTCATTAGTTTATGGCATGCTAAGTTGAAAAAACTTCCATTTTATGATTGTGCTTAGTCTGTCCAATACATTTCGCAATTGAAAATTTTGAGAGAAACATAAATATACTATTTTAAGACAATTTATAGATTTCAAATGATGAGATGATTTTTGAGATTTTAAAATAATTTATTCATTTTTAAAAGAAAAGAATACATACTTAATTTTATATATATAGGGCCAAGCGCCTAATATTTTCACTTTTCATTTGTTATTCCCATATTCCCAAATTTAGTTATCACTTTCAGAAATCATTTATTCCCCCCTATGATATATAAAGTTTGAAAATTTCCCCTGTCACATTAATATTAAAAGGGTAAGAGATTTAATGGTTGATAATGATGAGATCATAATCAGAATAATGTTGTGGCATGGTTAAAAAGTCTAGTTTGATCAGGGCCAAAACCCTGCATATTTCCCTTTTTCGTAGTTATTCCTAGCTCCCATTTTCACTTTCATTTTAATTCATAATTCTTCCCCATGATGCATACTTGATGGTTAAAATCAACAGTGATAGGTATTTGATGAGGAGAATATAAAGGCATTGTTGAAGGATGAATAAGTTTTCATAGATGTTTTATATAAATTGTTTAAGAACATGTATCATTATATTTCCCTATCATTATTACATTTTATGCACATTACAAACCCTACCATATTCCCAAATTAATTTACATTCCCATGTCCTTAAATAATGATTATTTTGGGTGATTCTTCCTATATGACCATGTCTTCCTGTATGTTTTGTTTCTATTGAACAAAGCTATTCAAAGTTATATTATGAAAATGGTGTTTGATGATTATTAGCTATTGTATGCATACTTTAACTATTCTTTACATTAGCATCAAGAGTTAAAGAACCAGTGGATGGAAGTATAGAAGTCATGATGGCAACCAGGTCTCTTGAGGAAGTGAGCAGAAGCAAACTCCCTCTCATAAAAAATATGACTTCAAATTTTTATGATGATATTTCGCAATTTCATTACTGGGACAGATATGATTATTTTAGACAAGTGGATAAATCAACATTTTGGATATATTTATAATATTGAGCAACTGATAATCTATTTTGGCATAATTATGGCAGTTTTTGACTAAACTAGAGATCTGATGTATTTTTTTTTAAATATATATTATATTCGGGAGTCACAAGGTTGTCTACATTTTTTATATAAACTAATTGGAATGTGGATTATGTTGGTATTTAATTGGATGATTGATAAACATTGATTTATATATATATATTGAAGGAGGAACAAGAGGAAAATTGTTTTTAAAAATTAAAAGAGCAAATAGGGGGTCCCCACCTATTAGTTAGTATTTATTTATCCTTATCATTAAATGTTATTATTATTTCATAAAGTTGTCCCCATTAACTAAAATTAGTTAATGACATAACTAAAAGAAGTGGAAATTCTCAAACTATTTTACTATTTTGAGAATAATAAAAGAAGAATTCAAGGGACAAGCAAAGGGAGAGTGACATAGAGAAAAACTACGATAAGGTATGTTCTTGCTTCTTAAGTGAGATTTATTTTCTAATTTATTCATCTCTTAAATACATAAATGTTAAGGACTTCTCATTGATAGAAACACCCTACTGAAGGTGGCAACAAGGAGAGCCAACAAGTATCGATTTGTTGATATACTTCACAAGGTTGATTACCCGTCTCTGATAGTCTATGGATTCTTGTTAGATTTATGGATTAGTTTTCAGTATTGATTGAGGGTTTTGTGCAGAGTCAAGGAAGTGACATTTGTGCCTGTCATTTCATCTTTGTTTCACTATTGGTTTCACTTGATGATACCAGTGGTCATTGTATGATGCAATATGCCATTGTTGATTGTTAAGTTTCATTATCGTCCTTACCCTCAGGGTATGAAGAACATTGTTGGTTGTATTTCAAACTTGAAAAAATAAAATATTTGGATGGTTTTGAGTCTCATTTGAGTTTTCTTTGTTTCCTTTATCAGATCTTTTATTTCTAAAGCTATTCAAAAAATATTCAAAATTAGTTTTCTGTTATGAATGTTTTATTTTCATTTTGACATACTAAAATTATAAAAGATAACATTACTTCCAAGGACATATTTCTTGAGAATTAATTGAAATTTTTGTAAAAGAGGCTATAAACATAGGGTGACAATCCCAATTATTTTGTTCTGGCCAAGCAAAATATGAAAATGTTGGTATTAAGATTATTCATTCTTTTTCATAAACACACAAGATATATCATAGGAAATCTGATACATCAAAAAACCCATCTAGAAGGTGAAGCCTATGCTCTACTATGTTTTCTCCCTTTAGTTATGAAAATCAATTAGAAAGAAAGGGGCACTCACTATGGATTTTCCTTCGATACTGTGGCATAAATGGATGATACAAAATCTCTTACCTCCTCTATTATTCTCTCAAAATTCCACTCCTGGAGGCCCTTCTGAACTATGAAACAATTACAATGCTAAAGAATGGAACCCCTTCTCTTCCTAGTGGCCTAATATTTAACATATCCTGATAGCCATATAGGGTTAGTTACTTTTCATCCTCAACCCTCAATTAGTGATAAGGTTATGGACCTTCTATAATATTATTTAAATTACACGTGTATAGCCCCATATGTTTGATTAATGGGGGATGACGTGGAATCCACTTCTTACCATGATGGTCAACAAGCTAGGTCAAGTTGTAGGAGGCATAAATTTTGCATCCGAGCTCCAATTTGATGCGATTCATGCAATATTTGAAAGGTCTCTATGTTTATAGTAGAATTAACGGGATACGATATATTCTCATAAAAATTTTAACCCAAAAACATTATTTGACACCTCAAAATGGATTTGGAAGGTTCCAAACCCTAAATATCCAAACTGGGATTTGCGCTAAAATGGGCCCTACAATCCAATTCTGCCAATTTTTCTACCCAAAAAGTACTAAGATAAATGAAAAATTATATAATTATCCAATATGGATCACACCTCCCCATTTTGGGAGGATTTTGGATGCCAAAATATTTTATTAAATGAGGTAAGGAAATTTTTCCTCTACCTTCTCCATGGATTACCATTTTCCCTTGCTTGGAATTTGTATTTTCAACCCAATATGCCAAACGTAATGTTTCCCCTATTGGGTAGTTCTAGACTTGTTTTACAAAACTGTATCTTCTGCCAACTCTGCCTAAGATTCTAGTGTTATGTCCTATATGTTAAGAAATACCTATTCCTTAGTCTCCTAATACAAAATGGAAGGCTCATAGAGCTTCATATTTTCCACATTCACTACTAAGTAAATGCACATGTATGGGGGTAGATAGTGTCTATCGATGTTTCTAAAGTCTTGTGCTATCATACTTGAGTTACACTAGTAATTTCTAGCTAATCTCTTGCTTATTTTCTTGGACTTTAGTGACTTGTTTAGAAGATCTTTTTATCATTTCATTGTTGATATATATCACTATATACTACTACTAATTGGGACAACAAGCTTCACTTTATTTTCCATTAGATTATTAATCTTGTATCTTGTGTTTTCTTATGTCTCAGGAAGGTACAACAATCCTCCATAGGTACTCAAGCACTTGGCAACCATTGACCATCTTCGAGACTCATTGTCGAGCCATCCTCCACTTAGTAGTTTTACCTATAGGGGTTTCACTTCCATAATCTCACTTTCCATCTCATTTTCCCCTTGGATCACTTGGGATTCCCCCCTTGTGTTGTATTTATCCTTCACTAAAGCGAGGGGAGGGTTTATCTAAGGTGATAGTGGATAGACTCTCCCATAGTTATCACCATCTCATGGATTGGGTCAGGATTTTCCCAACCTACAGTTTGTGCAATAACACAACCTGTGTTGGAGACTTGGAAGGGAAGAGTGATCGCATGAGGGACTATGGTGTAGAGAAGGGGGTACACTTCCTTGGGTTGTGCAGGATGAAGGGGAATGAGAGATTTTTTATTGGAATTGCTATATTAGTAATTAAATTGCAGAAATATCATCTATTTTGATACAAAAATTACATATGTATACATGTACACATGTATGGTGATGTGCACAGTGGACAGTGAAAATTGTAGGGGGGGGGATTGTAACACCCCAATTTTTACCCCCAATGTAGCATTGTATATTTGTAAATATTATTAAATTTTTACATTGAATGATAATAAAATGAAAAACACCATCGGATATAGATGGGTAAGGAATAGATTAATGGGGGGACATGATTCCACAAGAGAGGGGGATTAATGGGCATTTTAAGGAGTTTTCATACTCCTTGATTCTTAATCCATATTCATTAAAACTATTTTTTCATTTAGCCATTTATCCCTTTGAATTATCAAGCACTCAATCATTGAATTCATGTAAGAGTTTGGGTAGGGAAGTCATCCCACTTAGTTATGATAGCATGGATTGAGTGTAATCATCCTTGGGAGAAGAGAAAGAGTCAAGAAATCATGGGAGAAGAGGAAGTTAGAGTAGGAAGAGAGGGTAGTTTTTACAGTTAGCAAGAAGTGAGGAAAAACAAGATTGAGTGTTGTAACATAGTGGCCATCCATATTGGGAATTGAAGACAACTTGTTGAAGATGGTAACTATGCTAAGAATGAGGTTGTTTTGTGAGTGATTTCTGGTGACAAATTACATGAAGATCCTGTGTAAATGATTTTGTGAGCACTCTTGTTGCAGTGAGATTTCCTGGAGCCCCCACTAGAGATATTTAGGGATGGTTTGTGATAGATCCCTAGAGGGAATGGAAATTTTCTAAGGTACTATGTGTAGAAAAAGAAATATCACCCCTTGGGTTGTATAGATTTATGGGGAAGATATCTAGGTGGTTGGAAATGTTGTAGGAGTCGCATCACTATGTTCTAGTGAGTTTTGAGTTGTTGCAATGGATTATAGACACTGATAAGATTATGTCCATATTTGTGGACTCATAACCACAACTCGATGGTGACATTTTGCTGAGAGAACTAGAGAAGAGTATTCTATGGTTGGGTGGAACATCCTTTGTCTAAAGTTGGTTGTGTAAAACATTTTAAAGGATAAGTGTTTTGACCACTTGTCATTTAAAGTTTTAATGCTATGATAGAATGGTGTGTTTACTTTGTATATTATATGCATGAATGCTACAATGTGTGTGTAATTACTGTTGTACATGTTTAAACCATTTGCATTCACTATTTTATGAGTTAATGATAATAGCATGCATGTATGTCATGTTGCACATATTTTTCACATTTGAATGGATATGTTAGTCAATTTAGTAGTAATGTTTCCCAGTCAGGGAGTTGGGTATGTTACAACCAATTGGATGATGCAAGTGTTGATAAAATATTTTGTAAAGGATGATGTAGATTTGTTCCAAGGTCTATGGTTTTATCCAAGGGTGCTTGACTTGTAACTTTGTACAAGATGTAAATTAAATAATTACAAGTAACATGAAAGTTTGACGGAACTGAATCAAGCTCTGCTACAAGGGTAGGGCTGCGACTTGGTTGATTGCTGGGCGGAGAGGCCACGATCTAGTAGGGCCGTAACGCAGAAGTCGAGCCAGCTGTGTTTGTAGGTTGATTCGTGGAGATAGGGCCGAGTTGAAGCCACATTACAGTGTGGATGAAAGGAGGGCAAGGCCGCTTCCTTTCAGCATCAATTCGTGCCTGTAGGAGGGGGCCCCAAGTCTTCAGCCTTTCGATTCGCTGGTAGCAGGGTTGTGTAAGACATGGGAATAGTAAAATCGTGCACGTGCACCTGACCTAGCTCTGGTTACGTTAGGGTTCTGAGTGTGCCGCCATGGAAGCCCAAGGAGGGGAGCCGCCGCCCCCTCCTTCCCCCTCCGCCTCCTTTCGACGCCTGGTAGAATCCTGCAACAAGAAGTCGACCGTCTCAGAAGCTCCGAATTTTGTCAAGAAACTAGATGATATACTAGAGATCGACCTTCCTCCTGAACATCCAATGAAAGTTTCCCTATCCCTCTCTGAACGGGGACTTATAGGCCATTTTATGGGACTCTGGCCCTCAACCAGATCCACAGACAACTGGATACAGCGAAACTGGAGGCCTCTGATAACAAATAGTGTGACATGCTACGCGGTCGGGCGAGGATACTTTATTTTTGAATTTATCTCCCAGGAGGACAGAGATTTGATTTTCAGAAATGGCCCTTACTTCATGGGAACTCAAGGGCTATACCTAAATAGATGGACCCCGAATTTTGACCCTGCTTCAGAAGTCCCCAAGGATTTCCCGGTCTGGGTAAGACTCCCCAACTTGCCGATTCACTGCTGAAACTCCTCCTCGCTTCAGGCAATAGGTAATGTTCTTGGTCGCTACATTGACCGATCAGAACCAAGAGACCAGTATTCTTGTGCGTGGATCTGTGTGGAGGTTGATATGGAGGTAGGTCTACTCGAAGCAATAAAGTTGAAGGTCGGCAACTGGCAACACTTCCAAAATATGGATTACGAACAACTCTCGTTCAAGTGTAGAGGCTGCCACGAATACGGCCATTTCCAAAGAAACTGTCCCAAATCCCCCCCCCCCAGAAAAAGAAGGGGACGAAGGCTGTCAGCAGGCCCGGAAAGGGAGATCAAAAGCAAGAGGCCAAAGAAATGAGCAGAAAGAACCACAGAAAGCCAAATCCTCGGGAACCAAAGAAATGGAGAACAACTTCAGAATCCTAGCCAAAGAAGCGGAAGAAAGAGAACAAGACCCAAGTAAAAAAGTTCAAAAGGGAGGAAAGGAAGGTCAGAATCTTGAAGACAAGGGGAACAAGCCAACGGAAGCAGAAGGGACGCAAAATAACTCCCCCCAAAAGCAGGAAGGCAGTCAGAACATAGAGGAAGGGGAGATCTCCATAGGCAGCGACTCAGACGAAGCAAATGAGGTATGGGCCACCC
>ML787555.1:78769-90982 GCA_009831015.1 Picea engelmannii | reverse complement strand
TTTGAACTCCTATCAATTCTTTCACGTGTTAAGGGACCTCAACCGAATGGCTGATAAGGAAGCCAACAAAGGCGTGTTATTGGAGGCTGGGGTGCTGTCAGTAAATGGAATCATGAATAATGTGGAGATCCCATGAACCCACGTCGCCCTCTTGCACTCTTCCAAATGTTAGATCATGAACCAATCCCTTAGAGTTTGGGGAGAAGGAATCGTCCGGAGAGCTCCTGTCAGAAAATGCAAAGGTCTGAAATTTGCTAGAAAGGAATCCAAAGTGCAGGAGAGAAGTAACATATGCTGAAACAGTGTTGTATCAAGCTGAAACACAGGGCTGTAAATCATGCTGAAACACAGTGCTGGAACAGATGCTGAAACACAACGCTGGAACAGTTGTTGAATCTCAGTGCTGGAACAGATGCTGAAACACAGTGTTGTAACAGAGCTGGAACATAGTGCTGAAACAGAGCTAGAACACAGATGATGAAACACAGATGCTGGAACACAGATGCTGGAACATAGATGCTGGAACACAGTGCTGAAACAGAGCTGGAACTTATGCTAAAACACAGTGCTGTAACAGAGATGAAACACAGTGCTGTAACAGAGCTGGAACACAGTGCTGAAACAGAGCTGGAACACAGATGCTGAAACACAGATGCTGGAACACAGATGCTGGAACACAGATGCTGGAACACAGATGCTGGAACACAGATGTTGAAACACAGTGCTGAAAAAGAGCTGGAACTTATGCTGAAACACAGTGCTGTAACAACTAAAACACAGTGTTGTTACATATGCTGAAACACAGTGCTGGAACATATGCTGAAACACGGTGTTGTTACATGCTGAAACACAGTGTTGGAACAGATGCTGAAACACAGTGCTGGAAATTATGCTGAAACAACGCTGGAACTTATGTTGAATCAGTGTTGCATCACATGTCGAATCTCAGTGCTGGACCATATACTGAAACATTGTTGTAACAACTGCCGAAATAGTGCTGAGTCTTATGCTGAAACAATGTTGAGACTTATGCTGAAACAGTGATTGGAGATTCGACAATTAATTTTAGAATATGTACAGGAACTAGGTCAGCTCACAAGTCTACATCTTTAGAAGTAGAATGGATTAGAAAGAAAGGCCCGAAGAAATTCGAGGACATTTTGTATTTGATCTATAGGCTCGAAGAAACTCGGGGCCATTTTGTAACTGAATCTGTGGCTTTGCCACCCCTCTAATATAATCTATAACCGTTTTCGTCAAAAAAAACTTTGTAGAAGTTGTATGTGACCAATCAAGTCATGGGTAGTGGTGATGCAATATCAACGAAAAAGGAAAAATTAGTGACAACACTGAAGAGATCAAACATGATGTTGTGGAATTGTTGAATGTGACATCTTTGTTAAAACAACCTACGAGAGTAGTTTAGTAAGAAGATTGTTCATGGAATTGATGATTTGAAGGATGATTTTGATTTTGTGAGGCATGCATGATTAGAAAGTAGAAGAGGGTTCAATTTTTCGTAAGTAACAAAAAATCTCAAGAGGCACTTGAGTAGGTGCATTCTATTTTTTGTAGGCTTACGGATGTGATCTCCATTTGAGGGACTTCCTATTTTATCAATTTCATGGATGAGTTCACATAGAAGTGATGGGTTTATTTCATTATAAAGAAAAACGATGCCATTGAATATTTTAAGACCTGTGTTTCCTTTATTGAATGGAAAATTCAGAAGAAGGTGAAGGCTTTGAGAAGCGATAATGGTGGTGAGTATTGTTCCAACAATTTTGAGTTTTTATTTTTAAATATTAGGGTATTGCAAGGTAGAATACCACCCCACATATGCTTGAGAAAAATGATGTTTCTAGGAGGTTGAACTAAACCTTGATGGAGAAAGCATGGAGTGTGAAAGTGAATTGGGGATAATTTTAAGGATGTAAATTCATCTTAAAATGTAGAAATCTTGGAAAAACTCATTAGTCCTTAATATGCAAACTCAAAAATGATTGGTGATATTTTGGTAAAAGTATTAAAATTTGTAAGGATTTTGTATAGTTTCTATAAAATTTTGGCTATTTTTAAGGTAACATCATTTTATTCTATAGAATGTGAGCAAATCAATTTTAGAAAAAAATGGATTAGCGAATTGTTTTGGGGGAAAAGCATAGAAAATTAGTCCACGGGAATTTTACAGCAAGAGGAAACAAAATTTTTCAATGAAGTGGATTGTTGGTTTAAGAAAAACAAATTGGGCTGAAGTGGTTTCTATAGAAAACCATTTGACCAATAGATCACTTGGTTTAGTTTTGGGTGACAAGACATTGAATGTGAAGGATTAGATCCTGTCACTGGGGGGGGGGTGAATCAGTGACACAATTATTATATCATTTTTTCTTTTGTTAATGCAAACATAATTTTAACACAATATTTTATCATGGAACCCAAATGGGAAAACCACGAACTCTTTTCTATTAACTGCAAAATTTTGTTTTACATGTTACATAGAAGGAAGATATTCTTCCTTTTCGATCAGCACCAACTGATCAGGATGCACCTGCACCCTTGTTCACCAGCACCAACTGGTAGGAGGTTTTGACCCCCTGTTTAGTCAGCTACAACTAACAAGGAAGCACCAACTCCCTCTGCAGGCACCAACCCTCCCTTGCACCACCCAACCACCCTTATTTTCTAAATCTGGGGAAACTTCTGTATCAAGTCTTTACTACATCTTTCTCTGCTTCTCTGATTAATATATCTTCTGATTCAGACTGCAGAGACACAATATTCTCAACACTCTTCCTCGTTTATATAATCTTCAAAATGGTGTGAGAGTGATACGCTGTGTCCCTTTGTTTGGACCATCACACCTCTTCGTTTAACTTAACCATAATCATTGTTTTATCATTTTTACCGTGAAGGATTTTCATAAATTGATCACAGTTATGGATCAATTTCATCCTTTTAACTCGATCCTGAATATATGCAATTTATTTACAGAAATCGAGTTTTGTAGAGGCACTTCCTTCAAGCCATTACATGTGACCGAGTGATACAAAACCATAAGCTTTATCAACTTTACTGACGTATTATATTCTTCCTTTTAAATCTCTTATTCTATATGACCAATGGAAGTGACCAGCTGCTAGGCCAAATGAGTGCTTGAGCGCTTATCAATTCAACTATCACGTTTAATCCCCTGATGAGAAGGACGACAGTCAGGACATCATGAACTTCGTCATTCAAAACTTCGGGATTTCAACTTTTCATATTTTCAAATAATATCAGATGGTTTATTTCATGGAAGTAGATCAATGGTCAGATTTGATCCTTACACTCATCCTTTCACTACTTAATCCAATGTCTAGGACTTAACCAAGCATTGATATGGATTGCCACCATTTACTTTGCGACTTTGTGCTTCGCGTGAGTGTGACGTGTAGGCAGGGTAGTGGAGTGTGGCGGTGGAGCGTGGAGGTGGTATGGATGATTGGTTTGGCAGATTACTTGAAGGGGGGGTAGGCGGTAAGTGGTAAGGAGTGAGGGGGGTCTAAGTTAATAGGAAGGAGACACATTATGAGGGTCCCTCTCGGGAAAAAACACCAACTCGAACCCCCCCACTGTTAAAGGTAGAACATTTGGGGGGGGTGTCCGATATTCCCTGTCGACCATAGATCTGAGCGCCCAATTATAGGCCACTAGGATTAGCATACCCTTTAACACAAAGCGCCAAAACTTTCATGTCACCGTCGAACTTAGGATAAAATCATTTTATGGGTTTTTTCAATTTACCCTTTCTTCATTTTGTCACCAAGTAAATCTATTTGGCGAGTGTCCATCAACGGTCGATGTCGATTACGGAACCACAACTTATGAGTGATTTAATTCGTCACCCAAGCTCTGCGTGCATATCAATGGTCTTGATCTGATCTGATCGTTGACTAGTCCTCCAACGATTCTTCTGAGATTCATCGCCCCATCTCTTATGAGCTTTGATCTTCATTTTCTCACTCTCATGAGATTTTATCTCTGCATATCGTCATACTGTAACTTTGATTTTCATTTTCTAACTCTCCTGAGCTTTAATCTTTGCATATCATCCAACTGTTTGACATCAACCATTATATGTTAATAGAATACTGTTAATATCAATGACAATTCGTCATACCAACTTATCATCACATCAATGATATCGACTGTTGAAATCAATGACAATATATTAATGACACTATATCCAACAATCTCCCCCTTTGTCATTGATGGAAACATTCAAACTTCATACTGAATCTCCCCCTGAGACATTGCATCTCTCCTCTGAAGTTATTCTCCCCCTTTGACATCAATGGCAAATGGTTGCTTCCCTTATGGTAAAGCTCTGTTTGTCTATATACTTCTAAACATAATTTAAAAATGGATAAATCCCCCTACAATCATACTTTTCCTGTCATATTGAATGACTCGTTTTGACTTTGATTGATGTCTCCCCCTAATTTGGTGCCAATTGATGCATTTTTTTATTTTTCTTTATATTTTTTATTTTTTATTTTTGAGAGATTTAGGTTGGAAGAAGGATTACTCCCAATTTTTTCCTGAGATATTCAAATACATCTCTTCTTAAGGGTTTTGTGAAAATATCTGCCACTTGTTCTTGTGTTGGAACATATTCCAATTTAATTTTCTTATTTTCAGCCTGATCTCTTAGATAGTGGTATTTTATGGGAATGTGTTTTGATTTGGAGTGTTGAACAGGGTTCTTAGAGAGAATTATCGTTCTTGTATTATCACAGTGGATAGTAGTAGGTTATTCAAATACTATGTTGATGTATTGTAAGGTTTGTTTCATCCACTCCACTTGTGTGCAACATTCTGATGCTGCAATATACTCGAATTCAGTGCTAGACAATGAAATTGAGGACTATTTATTGCTTATCCAAGCTACCAATGATTCTCCCAAAAAGAATGCTCCTCCACTTGTACTTTTCCTGTCATCTACACTACCTTCCCAATTTGCATCTGAATAGGCTTTTAAAGTGAATGAATCCTTGCTAGGGTACCACAAACCAATATCTATGGTTCCTTTCAAATACCTAAAGATTATTTTTACAGCTTCAACATGGCTCTCCTTTGGTGCTACTTGGAATCTAGCCACCATCCCAACTGCTTGCTTGACATCAGGTCTGGAAGTTGTTACATAGAGTAAACTCCCAATCATTGATCTGTAGTGTTTTGGATCTACAACATTGGACTCATCTTCCTTGTTTAGTTTGCATCCAACTGTCATAGGTGTACTAGCAAGTTTGCAATCCTCTGACTAGAATTTCTTAAGAATATCTTTAACATACTTAGATTGATGTATAAAGACTCCTCTTCTGGACTGTATTATTTGTAGTCCTAGAAATAAATTCAGTTCACTAAGAAAAGACATTTCAAATTCTTGATGCTTCCTCCTAGCAAAGTCCTTACTCATTTTTTCATCATCACTACAAAATATAATATCATCAACATATACTTCCACAGTAATCATGTTATTACCAACAATTTTACAATAAAGATTGTTGTCTATTGATCCTCTTTTGAGGCCTTGTTTTTGTAAATAAGAATGTAGCCTTGCATACCATGCTCTGGGTGCTTGTTTTAGCCCATAGAGTGATTTCTTTAATTTACAGACATAGTCTCCTTTGTTTAATTTGAATCCTTCTGGTTGCTCAATATATACTTCTTCTTCTAAGTTTCCATTGAGAAATGTTGACTTGACATCCATTTGGTACACTTTAAATTTTCTGTAGCTGGAGAAAGCTAAGAACATCCTAATTGCCTCTAATCTGGCCACAGGTGCAAAGGTTTCTTCATAGTCTACTCCTTCAACCTGAGCATACCCTTTACATACTAATCTGGATTTGTTCCTAATTACTTGCCCATTCTCATTCATTTTACTTTTATACACCCATTTAGTTCCAATGACATTTTTATTTTTTGGTCTTAGAACTAGTTCCCAAGTTTGTTTTTTTTCAATTTGATCCAATTCTTCATTCATAGCATTGACCCAGTTCTTATCTTTACATGCCTCTTTGATTGAGTTGGGCTCAATTTGTGACAAAAGTGTTATTTATGTTTGATACAACAATTTTCTTCTTGTGTGCACTCCATCACTCTTGTTTCCAACAATCAATTCTTCAAGATAATTCTTTTGAGTCATTCTTGAGGGTGTTTTTGTGTCTCTTCTTGGGGATTCTTCTCTTATCTCTTCTTCTTGAATATCTTCTTCATATTCACTAGTATCCATATCATCCTCTTCCCTTTCTTCTTTAATCTCTTCTTGGGGATTCTTCTCTTATCTCTTCTTCTTGAATATCTTCTTCATATTCACTAGTATCCATATCATCCTCTTCCCTTTCTTCTTTAATCTCTTCTACTTATTCTGTTTGTGTACCAAATGACTCATCTTCATCTTCATCTTCACTGTCAAGTATAGTTTCTTGATTTTTGATCCTTATCATTTTTAGACATCCACCTTGACATATGCACTCTCAAAAATCTTGTGTATTATAATATTGTAGCATCTGTATGCTTTCTTGTTAGGATCATATCCAAGAAAAATACCTTCATCAGATCTGGCATCAAATTTTCTGAGATTCTCATCAATCCTTTCGATGTAGCACTTACTTCCAAAGACTTTGAAGTATTTTATTGATGGATCTCTTCCAAACCATAGTTAATAAGGAGTCTTATTACTATTAATCCTGATTTGACCTCTGTTCAATATGTATATTGTTGTTCTTACATCTTTCCTCCAATATCCATTGGAAAATTTTGCATCATTAAGCATAGTCCTTGCAGCCTCCTGAATTGTTCTATTCCTTCTCTCAACAATCCCATTTTACTGAGGTGTTCTGGCAGTAGAGAATTTTCTTTTTATTCCATGGGTTTCACAGAAGAGATCAAACTCTTTTGAAGTGAATTCACCACCATTTTCTGATCTAAGGCATTTGATTTTTGTCTCCTTTTCATTTTCAACAAAGGTTTTAAAGGCTTTGAATTTGTTAAGTGATTCTGATTTTTCTTTGAGAAAACATATCCAACCCATTCTAGTAAAATCATCAATGAACAAGATAAAGTAGGACTCTCCTTGCAAGCTCTTGGTCCTGGTAGGTCCACAAAGGTCAGTGTGAACAATCTCTAAAGGTTTTGAGGTTGAGTATTCTTTTTCTTTGAACCTTATTCTAGTTTTCTTTCCTAGTTGACAGTGTCTACACATAGTATTTGATGGCTTTATGATCTTTGGCAAGTTTCTTACTACACCAAGATTACTGGCTTTCACTAGATTTTAAAATTTAATATGTCCCAAACTTCTAGGCCATAGCCAACTTTCATTTGCTAGATTCATATGACATTCCTCATTCAATTTTGTATCTAGTATATATACATTTTTGGGAGTTCTAGGAGCAGTACCAACTAGTTTTCCTATGTCTTCTCTCCTAATCTCGCATTTCTGGGAGTCAAATATGCAAAAGTGCCCCTGATCATAGGTTTGGCTAACACTTAATAGGCTAGGTTTCAGTTTTTCAATAAGCAACACATTCTTGGCTTTGTCTTTTCCCAAGCTCATAGTGCCTTTCCCAAGTATGTTACCTGAAGCATTGCCACCAAATGTAACTTTACCTTTTTGTTTCTTTAAGTTCAGAAACTTGTCCTTGTTTCCTGTCATATGTTTTGAGCACCCACTATAAACATACCAGAGATCTTCTTTATCTTGGGATTTTAAGGCAATAAGACATTCCTTCTTTGATGTTTTTTCTTTCCAAAGATTCTTTTTCTCTCTAATAAATCTTGGTTTTTCTGAGACTTCCATTAATCTGCAATTACTGGCCTTATGTCCATAGTTATGAAATCTGAAGCATTCTAGGTCCCCTTCTTATAGAGGTGCAAAAGATTTATAGTTTCTTCTTTTGGCTTGATTTACTGCTTGGTTATCTTTACAGTTATAATTCTTAACCCTCAAATTTTTCCTTCTATATGCTCTGCAATTCATAGCTTTTTTCTCCGAAATTAGAGCATGCAAATAAATAAACAAGGAAAATGCGAGGATACTTGTTTTGATAAAACTTATTTGGTATTGTCTTATCTTCCTTCTTGATGGCTGGAAGTGGTCCTCTGGAGCTTTGATCATTACTTGTCTTCTCTTCATTTTTCTTCTTCAATGGACTGAGGAGAGTATCTGCATAATATTTTGAGTTAACTCAACATTCTTCTTGAGAATAGCTTATTCCATTTTTATTACTTGAATCCTTTTGTGTGATAATAATATTATCTAATATTTTAGAGCTATTTTCATATTTTGTTTGAATGAGTTTTTCATCAAGTTCTTTTCTTAGGTGAACTATTTTTGCCTCAATTCTTTCACAGGTTATTTGTTTTTCTTTGAGAGACTTTTCCAGAATTTCTTTGATCCCATTTGCTTCTAGGATTTGGTTTTTTAGGTTGCTCATGAGTTTCTCCATCTCCTTTTCTTTTTTTTCATGTTTTTCCTTTTGTTCAACTACAAAACTTTTCAGTTGTGTATATCTGGTTTTGTATTTTTCTTAATTCATCCAAGGCATTGAGAAGTTCTTCTTCCATATTAACTTCTTCTTCATCTTCTGACTCTTTCTCATGTTTAATTTCCTCTATCTCATTAGACTCTTCAATACCTAGAAAAAGTACTTCATCATTGTCAGATTCATCACTGTCACTGGACTCTGATGAACTGTTGTTTTCTTCTTTTGAGTAGAAATTATTTTTCCCTTTGTAAATTTTTTTCTTGTAGTTGGGTTTTTCCTTCTTCTTGTATTGTTTAGTTTTGTTTTCTTCATCTTTAGGGTCCTCCTTGGGATAGGAACACTTGGCTGCAAAATGGCCAACCTTGCCACAGTTAAAACATTTGAAAGGAAACTTGCCTTTGTACTTCCCTACTCCTTTCTAAAGTTTTCTAATAAAATTAGCTTCTTCCACATCAGATTCTTCATGATGGTTGGATTGAGGTTTTTGCTTCTGAATTTTTGTTTTCTTGAGCACCTTGAAGGTTGCCTCTCCTTGTGGGAGGTTCTCATGACCTAATCTTAACTCATAGGCTGTGAGGATTCCATACAATGCATCCATGGTGAGTTTATCTAGATTTTCCCGATCTTCAAGAGAGGACACTTTAGGATTGTATAGAATAGGTAGTGTTCTTAGTACTTTTTCAACTAGCTCATTGTCTGACACTTCTACTCCCAATCCTCTGATTGCATTAACAATATTATCAACTCTTTCAAAGTACTCTGAGATATTCTCTTCATCCTTCATTTTCATACCTTCATATTGTATTCTGAGAGTCTGGAGTTTGGCCCTATTTACCTTGGAATCTCCTTCATATATGGTTTCCAATTTATCCTAGAGTTGTTTTTCATTATTACAATTTAGTACCTTAGCAAGGATTTTCTTACTCAGTCCAACTTGTAGTGTGTTTAAATCCTTTGCATGTTCCCAAAAAAAATTCTTGTCTTATGCTTCTATGGGAGTGGATTTTGGAACATCATATCCCTTTTCCACTAATGTCCATACTTCCACTCCAATGGAAATCAGATAGCTTTTAATTATAGCACTCCAGAAGACATAGTCTTCACCATTAAATAGGGGGATTTTTGATGACATATTCAACTACTGATCCATTCTAATGTATATTCCTCTTCAAGTTATTTAAACCTTTTGTGAAGAGACCTGCTCTAATACCAATTGAAGGATCAGATCATGTCACTGAGAGGGGCGGGGGGTGAATCAGTGACACAATTATTATGTCATTTTTTCTTTTGTTAATGAAAACAAAATTTTAACACAATATTTTATCGTGGAACCCAAATGGGAAAACAACAAACTCTTTTCTATTAACTGCAAAATTTTGTTTTACATGTTTACATAGAAGGAAGATATTCTTCCTTTTCGATCAACACCAACTGATCAGGATGCACCCACACCCTTGTTCACCAGCACCAACTGGTAGGAGGTTTTGACCCCTTGTTTAGTCATCTACAACTGAAAAGGAAGCACCAACTCCCTCTGCAGGCACCAACCTACCCTTGCACCACCCAACCACCCTTATTTTCTGAATCTGGGGAAACTTCTGTATCAAGTCTTTACTGCATCTTTCTATGCTTCTCTGATTAATATATATTCTGATTCAGACTGCAGAGTCACAATATTCTCAACACTCTTCCTTGTTTATATAATATTCAAAATGATGTGAGAGTGATATAATGTGTCCCTTTGTTTGGACCATCACACCTCTTCATTTAACTTAACCATAATCATTGTTTTATCATTTTTACCGTGAAGGATTTTCATAAATTGATCACAGTTATGGATCAATTTCATCCTTTTAACTCAATCTAAAATCTCTACAATTTATTTACAAAAACTGAGTTCTGTAGAGGTGCTTCCTTCAAACCATTACATGCGACCGAGTGATACAAAACCACGGGCTTTATCAACTTTAGCGACATATTATATTCTACCTTTTAAATATCTTATTCTATATGGCCAATGGCAATGACCAGACACTAGGCCAAATGAGTGCTTGAGCGCTTATCAATTCAACAGTCATGATTTAATCCCCTGATGAGATGGACGAAAGTCGGGACATCGTGAACTTCATCATTCAGAACTTTCGGATTTCAACTTTTCAGATTTTCAAATCAGATCAGACGATTTATTTCGTGGAACCAAATCAATGGTCAAATTTAATCCTTACACTCATCATTTCACTTCTTAATCCGATGACTAGGACTTAATCAAGCATTGATATGGATGGCCACTATTTACTTCCCGACTTCATGCTTCGTGTGAGTGTGACATGTAGGCAGGGTAGTGGAGTGTGGCGGCAGAACGCAGACGTGGTATGGATGAGTGGATTGGCAGTTTACTCGGAGGGGGGGTAGGCAGTAAGTGGTAAGGAGTGAGGGGGGTCCAAGTTAACAGGAAGGCGACACGTTATGAGGGCCCTTCTTGGGAAAAACCACCAAATCGGACCCCTCCTCCCACCATTAAAGGAAGAAAGGTCAGGGGGGTCTGCTATTCCCTGTTGACTATAGATCTGAGCACCCAATTGTCGGTCGTTGAGATTAGTGTGCCCTTTAACACAAAGAACCAAAACTGTCATGTCACCGCCGAACTTAGGATAAAAGCATTTTATGGGTTTTTGAAATTTACCCTTTCTTCATTTTGTCACCAAGTAGATATATTTGGCAAGTGACCATCAACGGTCGATGTGGATTGTGGAACCACAAATTGCGAGTGATTTAATTCGTCACCCAATATCCATGTGCGTATCAACAGTCTTGATCTGATCTGATCGTTGACTAGTCCTCCAACGATTCTTTTGAGATTCATCGCACCATCTCTTATGAGCTTTGATCTTCATTCGCTCACCCTCATGAGATTTTCTCTCTGCATATCCTCATACTGTAACTTTGATTTTCATTTGCTAACTATCCTGAGATTTAATCTTTGCATATCGTCCAACTGTTTGACATCAACCATTATATGATAACATAATACTGTTTGTATCAATGACAATTCGTCATACCAAATTAGCATCACATCAATGATATCGATTGTTGACATCAATGAAAATATATTAATGACACTATATTCAATAGAAAGAGGCTTGGAATGGAGAGAATCCCTTTATTTTATATCTTAGGGATTTTGGGTTTGAGGTTTACATGCATGTACCTAAGATGAATAGGAAAAATCTTAACAATAAATCATTCAATTGCATCTTTATTGGATATACAAAAAGAGTCAAGGGATACAATTTATTGATTTCAATAGAAAAATTATGAGGTCTAAAATGGGCCTCCTAACGAAAATAATAAAATAATAGTTAAAATAATAAAATAAGACTTATAAATTTTCAAAGGGAAAGAAAAAACTACTTTTGTATCATATTTTTGACTTATATCCTTATGTGTTTACTGAAATTTCAAATGTAGGCACTCTTTGGATGCAAACTTAAATTATGTATCCAACGAGTGCCTACACAGGAGATTTTAGTAAACCTATAATTGTTGATTAAGGTTGGTTGTCATTGATGTCAACCCTTGAAGAAAGACCCGTAGCACAAAGGTTTGGGTAATGGACCCAATATTGTTTGATGTAAATATGACTCATTATTGTTTTTTCATGGTTGATAAGAAGTAAATATGG
>ML787555.1:46761-64375 GCA_009831015.1 Picea engelmannii | reverse complement strand
TAAAAGATTTTGAAGCTTCCAATGTTTAGAGTGGACACTCCACCCATCATTAGGGACAAATAAAGTTGAAATATTAACCTCCAATGTTTAGAGTTGACACTCCACCAATCATTAGGGACAAATCAAGTTGAAATATTAGGAAAGAGTGTTGGGGTCCAGATATATAGGGTAAACAATAACTGTTGTAAAAAGAAGGCATCATTTTGAATAAAGAATAAAATAATAATCCAATAATAATAAAAAACTAAAAGAGACTACACATAGAATAAAATTAATAAATTAAGAGGAGAAACCATAAAGAGAGAAGGCTTAATGAAGTAAGCAATGTATGATGAACTTACATGATTGGATGACTTTGTAAGGCATCTTTATGATTAAAATTATTAGGGTGTTTTTCAATTTCTCACGCTTCCTAATGATACAAGAGGAGTGATAAGGCATTGAGGAAAGAATTTTGGTTTGGTCAAAGAAAATGAAGTATTTAAATTTATAGGAGTGTTCAACAATAGTTGAATTAGATATCATGTGTTTGTGGGTTGTGTCAACTATATGTTCTTTAAGATACATTTTGAAAGCTCCGCTAGTTTTTCCTAGGTATTGTTTTCTATAGGAACAAGGAATTTGGTGAATTCCTGGACCAAGCATAGGGTTAGATTTATCCTTAGCAATTCTAAATAAGTGTTTAAGTGTTTTCAAGGGTTTATGAAGATTTTTGATATTCTTTTTGGCCAAAATCTTAAAAATATGATCAACAACGCCATGAATGTAGGGAAGAGAAATGAGAACTAGGGGCAGGGAAGAGGAAGGAGAGTTTTTCGATTTAGAATTGGGGGCTGAGCTGAAAGCTTTATTGATTTTAGAGATTGAGTAACCATTGGCCACAAGGGCCTTTGTAAAGTGGGATTTTTCTTTCTCAAAGAATTGAGGACCCAAGTTTCAGATGACTCGAGTAACTAGAGTTTTTAGAACAACAAATTCATGTGTTGGGTGATGATGGGATTCAGGTGAAGCTATCAGTTGGTATGAGTCTTTTTCCTATAAAATTAGTGGGTGGGGGAGAGATCAAGAAGACAGGAGATGAGAACATCAAAAAAGGGAATAGAAATATACTTTTTCATTTCCATAGTAATTTCAATATGGAGGTTAATGTTGTTAAGATAGTTAAAGAAAGAGATCAAAGAGGGATGGACATGAGGCCAAACAATGAATGTATCATCAACAAATTGAAACTAACATGTGGGCTTAAGATGGAAGTTATTTAAGGCTAAAGTCTCGAAATGTTCCATTAAAATATTAGCGACCACTGAGGATAAGGAAGACCCCATGGTTTTACATTTTGTTTGTTCATAGAAAATCCCTTTAAATGTGAAGAAAGTCGAGGTGAGATAGATTTCAATGAGGTTAAAGGTTTCAAGGTAAAATAGTTTGGAGATAAAGTCAAGGGCTTTCAGAACAATTTTTTTTGTAAATAACCTATATGAAACATCAAAACTGACCATAATGTCTTGTTCTTCAAGGTGAAGAGTCACATTTTTTAAGTAAAATAGGATGAATCTTTAATAAAAGAGGATTTTTTTTTTCAATGAATGGTTGAAGTTTATCAGCAACAAAACAAGCAAGGGCATGAGTGGGTGCTCCTATATCACTTACTATTAGTGTAAGGAGGATGTCTTTTTTATGAATTTTAGGTTTTCCATAGATCCTAACGATTTGGGAGTTATGAGGAATAAGACATTTTTGAATGTTAAGGTCCAAGGATGAAGATTTGATGGCTTTGGTGAGCATTCTAGTTATGACACTAATTAAGTTTTTAGTGAGAGGTTTATACTAATCAAAGGAATTCATAGTGACCGTAGTGTTACCTTTATTAGAATTTAAGATAATGATATTTGAGTTATCATTAAAGTGATAAATGGATTGAAATTATTCTTTTGATAGGTTTAGTTTAGGAGGTTTCAAAAGACAATCTACCACACTTTTGTTGAATCTCTTCATCTTCATGAGTGGGAAGATGATGTGTTATGGATAGAAGCTAAAACCTTTTTCAAGAAGCAGAAAGAAGGAGGGTCTAGATGAATTGACGACAAATTTATAAAGAGGGTCTAGAAAAGCAGGGTTGACGATAAATTTATAACCATTGAATCTTGACAAATAGAAAATAAATAATGGTAAAGAGGATTTTGGGGTTGAAAAATACCATTAAAAGAATTAGAGTCAACTATATCAATTGAGAGAATAGGGTTCAAAAGACTATAAGTAATAGAGATCTATCTTTAACTATTAAAAACAAATTAGAACTTCATTATAAATTGGATCGAATTTAATGTTAAAAATGAGGAATTGAAGATAAACTTAGAGTTTAAAACTAATGTATTAAATTTAACATATGTATTAGAGTTAAACTGTAGATATATCCTCAAAGTAATAGAAAGTTACAAATTTCGTATGGTTGTTCAGTGTGAAAGAGAATTCCTTCCTTGACATGACATGAAGCATATAAAACATCAAGCGTAGATCTCACCTCACCTCTAAAATGTTAATCTCTCTTTAAACATCTTAAATTTAAAATTAATATAAATTTTTAAATAAGATTAACAATAAAATTTAAAAAATATTATTATTAAATTAAATTAATAAAATAATTATATTATAAAAAAAAATTTAAATTTTTTTTATAATGGGGAATCAACACTTGGTCACTAAACTAGGTGTTTCATTCAATCAATAAAAATGGAGTACAAATAAATTGGAGTGAGAAAAACTTAAACCATTTACACCACACTTACCAATCAATCTACATTAATGAAAAACTTAAACCATTTACATCACACTTACCAATCGATCTACATCAATACAAAGTAAAAAATATTATTATTAAATTAAATTAATAAAATAATTATATTATAATAATTTTTCTTAAATAATATTATATCCCGATAATTATGATTAATTTACATGAATTAAAAAATTTATGATTAATTTCCATCAATTAAAATAAATATGTGAAAATTATACTGTTGTTTATCAATTTTGTTGCTTATGCGAAAATAAAGTATTATTTATTAGCATTAATATGAATGTTAAAATACTGCACAATAAAATGCAAAAAGCCGAGGATCGGACTTTCGAACACAGATGAACTGAATCCACATTCATTTCGAGTAATTCTTCCAACGCCTCTATTTATCATATATTTATGGAAACTTATTGAAACTCTTTATTATAATTCTTCCTGCGCCTCTATTTATCATATATTTATGGAAACTTATTGAAACTCTTTATTAAAGCCATTAACATACTTGGAAAAAAGCACCAACAGCAGATTAAAATATAAAGGGTCTGGATCACGTCATCAACTACAAAATGTATAAAAAGCCTAGCAGGTATATCCGCACATTTACCAGGTATCTATACGTACCCAGATGAAAACCGGCAATCCCCTCGCCCATTTCTACATAAAAACAAGGGATTCACCGCGACTATTGGCTTTGTTTTTCAATTTATTTACCAGATTGGACAGAATTCATAACGTCCGCAACTATTGGCTTTGCCTTTCAATTTCTTTACCAGATTGGAGTGAATTCATAACGTCTGTTACCTTTAAAGGTACATGATATATTTAATTGCAGGGCACAGTCCCTGGAGAGTGCCTCGACTATCGCGATCATTAAAGGAAATTTGTCTGGCTTTTTCCATTTTCACTTGCAACTGCGTTGCTGTACCTGAGAAGACCCCAAAATCAGAGGAACATAAATTAAAGGCATCACTTACACTACTCAGGCTCACCCAGCTCCTGCATGCATCCATCCAAGTCAGTACCAAGTTCTCTGGATCGTCATTAACATATTATTTGGTGACAACTGGAGAAAACTGATTGAATTGTTCAGAACAAAAGCCCTTCAAATCAAAATCCTATTTCATAGTAAAACTCAACATGCTGAACGATCTTGCTGATCGCATAGCTAGTCTATACAATATCTCACAACCACTGTGCTGTGTACATTTCTAAAGAAGACAAGCTATCGCAAAGAGAAAAAAAAAAAAAGGGTTTCCTGCACAACGGCGCCTGCAAGGCGTCGAATGATGCAGAATTGGTTTTTTCATGGATTTTCCTGTACATTGCCATTGATTCTCTACTCATCCTGGAACATATATACATATATATATATATATATATATATGTTGCCCATACAAATTACAGCATGTACTTGATAGCCTATATAAGATCACTACTTACAGGGATCGGTAATAGGTTAGAATTCAGTTTAGCAATATACATAGAATTATGTTCTGACACAAGTTATAACGACAAGTGCATACTGGCCTATAATATGATACCTCAGACGGATTCAGGTCCCTTGAAACTGATTGGGCGATATGACTAGGACGAATATTCAGAATCATGAAGAATGACTCCAGAGACACGGCTCAGCTCCGTCATCGCCATTATCTCCACTGCTGTCTTGTTGAAGTCGGGGAGGGCTAAGCATCATACCTTCGGCCATGGCTGTGAGTATATTGGGCATGTCAAATATCATATCCTCGTCTATGAATGTCGATTCACTCTGTGGAAGCTGATCCGTACTAGAGGACTCCGGCATGATTGGTGACGTTATATTTGCAATGGCCGTTGAAGGACCTGGATCGGCCGCAGACGTTTGTGCTGGAAAGGTGGAGCTTGTACTAGCACTAGCAGTAGCAGTCGCAGTAGCAGTAGCACGAGCTTCTTCTGTAAACGCAGCAGCTGCAGCAGACGCGGCGGCCTGGATGTCTCTCGGAGACGAGGACAAAGGGATTGGCAGCGAAGAAATGGAATCGGGGAAGTTCAAGTAAGCGGAGTGTCCCTTGAGGGCAAAAGCTGCTACGTCATAGGCACGGGCGGCCATTTCAGGAGTGGGGAATGTTCCCAACCAAATGCGAGACTTTTTTTTAGGCTCTCGAATCTCAGAGACCCATTTCCCCCAATTCCGCCTCCTGACGCCCCTGTAAGCGGGGCGCCTCGCAGTCTCGTGCACTCCTCCGCGCCCTGCTCCTCCTCCGCCCCATCTCCTACCGCGCGGCGCCGGCCCTTCTGGTCCTCCTGAGCTTATCGGCTGCTGCAACGTCTGCTCTTCTTCCTCCGATTGCGGCCTGGTAGGCTGATCGCTCCAATTTTCTTCTCTAGTCAGGTACTGAGACTGAGAATGATCCGAAGCGGACGTAGAGCCTCCTTCCTCCTCGACTTCAACTCCAACATCCCCGGTGGCCTTTTCTTGCGAAGGAAGGCCACCGGAGGGGGAAACAGAGCCAGAACGTCCCTCTCCCTCTCCCTCGTGGCCGCCGGGATTTTCCTCGCTAGAATCTCCGCAAGCAATCTCGCAATCAAACAGAAGCGGAGACCCACATGAGGCGCGCCAATCCTCACCTACAAGCCCCGGCTTGAGGCTGAGGCTGTCCTCAACACATGGAAATGCGTCTCCAAATCCCACCGAGGAATCGTAAGTTGGGGGAGTCGAAAAAGGAGAAATTAGCACAGAGCCCGTCGGTGTGAATATTGGAGAAGGAATACGGTACTGAGTGCGAACAAATGAAGAATTGTCATGAGTAGAGCTAAAGTGGACCATGACTCCGATTCGCCAAAAAGAAAAAGTCTATGTATCGTGGGGGGAATGTCTTTTTACCGTTGAAGGAAGCAACGGTTTCGGGGAGCGTATTTATTTAAAGTGGTGGGTGGGTGTGAGTGTGAGTGGGGGATTTTAGAACCGCGAATTCGCGGATAACTCAAGTCCGGTTGGCAAAACACGGTTACGCGCATTTTATCCAGCTGTTTAGCAGTTTGCGTTTTTGATAGATATCTATTTTCGAGTGCAATATCCACATTTAACCAACTGTTGAAATCATTAGCATCCTTCCGACGTTAACGTCTGTGCAATGCCACTAAGTATTAACTGTGCCTTTGCCTGTGCCTCGCCTCAACCACATCCGATCTACTCGTTTTGAAAGCGGTATTATACCATTATCGGGTTGTCAGTATTCACTATCCTGCCGAGACATGGTGCGCTCGGTCCATTTTACCATCATGTGCTCAAGAACAATTAGCGCAGCTGCTTTCTTTCTACAGTAAAGAGCGAGTAAAAGCCGTATGAATTTTTCTGCGCACATGATGAATTGAAAGAGAGGTTCTTGTCGGCTTAGAAATAGAAATATCTTGTACGAACTAATTACGTCATCTAAGCCATGCTTAAATCCCAGTTTTACCGTACCATTGGCCAACAAAACCATGGTTAATTACCAGCAGCTCCAGCACCCACTTTTACATTGCAGTTACAGTCTCAACATTTTTTATTCATCACCATTAATGTACTAACAACATGGTGGCCTTAGCACTAGTGAGATAGTTTGCAGGCTTACATAAATAGCAAGTGTAACACAAATATGAACACGTTTCCGAAACAAGGGAGACACAAGAAAACTACTTTTTCTACTTTACCATAATTCAAAATTAAAAAGATACAATCCAACCAGAACCTCTCGTCTCTATTCTGCAGGGTCACAACTCTCAGGCCTGTAATGTATCGAATCTAAGGCCCCTAATATCTAGGAATCAATGGGCCCTCAAATGGTACATCACATGCCCCTTAAATAGTACATATCACACTTTTTTTTTACATACTCATTATCAAATACATATATTTGTTAGAGATGACATGGTACAATGTATAATGTGTCAGCTATAAATGTGCAGAGTCAGATGAATTATGAATGACATTTATATTTAACAAATTTGTATTCTTATCTATATAACAGGGGATAAAAAGATGGCAATTTTTAATCTCATAGTTACAAGAAATCAGCCAACTTATATATAGAGTAATTATTAATTTGAAAAAATAACAACCATACATTGAAATAGTTCACTACAATGCAATCATATGATACTGTCACTATGTCAATAATTTAGAATACATACTAAGTAGCAAATGATAATGTCAATAATTTAGAATACATACTAAGTACCAGTGCAATAATCGTATACATAAATAAATAAATAAATAAATAATAAAGAAATTAAAATAAGTGAGGAATGGAGTTATCACAACAACATAAACGTAAGAGTAACATAAAAATAAGAGTAATGTGATAATATTTGTAAAGTGCACTGATCAACAACATAAACATAAGAGTAATGTGACAATATTTGTAAAGTATATTGATAAAAAAATCAATGTGTCTATGTTACTATTAGATGAACACCTAATATCAATATAAGGATATTCGTGGAACAAAGTTGATTGTTAGTATAGGATCTTATCATATCATATCACTTTAAGGTGTAGCAATGTTAGTAACTCAAGGATAGAGGAGAAATGTTAGAAATGTTTTTGTTTTTACAATGCATTTTTTATATAATTGGTTGAAGTTGAGGAGCATGGGAAAAAATTGGGGTTATATATTGTCTATGGATTAATTTTCCATGTTTTTTCCAAAAAATGATTCACCAATTTCCATTTTTCCTAAAAGTGATTTGTCCAAATTCTATAGAATAAAATTAGTTTACCTTAAAAATAACCCTAATTTTATAGAAATATATAAAATCCTTAGACATTTGAATATTTTTACAAAAATATGGCCAAACATTTTATAGTTTGCATACTAAAGACTATTAAGATTAGCCAAGGTTTCTACATTCCGAGTTAAATATAATACCCTTTGAGGAACGCATAAATTATGACAATTTTTATGACAATATGACAATTTTTAATCTCTTATGATCCTATCATATCACCCCAAGGTGTGGCAATGTTAATAACTCAAGGATAGAGGGGAAATGTTAGAAATGTTTTTATTTTTACAATATAATTGGTTGAAGTTGAGGAGCATGGAAAAAATTTGGGGTTATATATTGTCTATGGATTAATTTTCCATGCTTTTTCCAAAAAATGATTCACCAATTTCCATTTTTCCTAAAAGTGATTTGTCCAAATTCTATAGAATAAAAATAGTTTACCTTAAAAATAACCCTAATTTTATAGAAATATATAAAATCCTTAGACATTTGAATATTTTTACAAAAATATCGGCAAACATTGTATAGTTTGCATATTGTTGAGGAGTTATATCTCTTGCTCCATATCAACCCAACGACACCTAGGGACAACATGAAAATGTTCATAAGTTACTAAGGGAAACGTTGCAATGTTTTTGGTTTCTTCACAATAACACCTCTTATTTTTTTGGTGAGAGTTTGGAACCTATTTCCTCTAATGCTCCCCTAGCACCCCCTACTAGAATCCATTGTCTATTGGAGTCAAGTCTTACTAGAATCCATTGTGTAATGGAATAAGGTTAGGGTCAGACTTAATGGAACTACCACTTCTAGGACATGTTGCTTCGAGTTCTTTCAAGTAGAACCCAAACAAGGTGCACTAAGAATTGAACCTAGAGTCTTCCACTCTAACACCAGAGTTAATCAAAGTATCATTTAGGACATGTCACTTTCTGCTCTCAAGTAGAACCTAAATAGGTGTACTCATAATTGAACTTAGGTTAACATAGAGGGATGTTATCACATCAACCTAAAATTTTTACACAAGTATCTTTCATATAGAAAATGTTTTTTTACCAATAATATTCCATTCTCCTTTATTTTACAATTGTTCAATCATTGATATATATAAATATAATTAACTAAATACAAAATTTCAACCCTAACCCCAAATACTATAATAATAATTTTATTATGACAAAGTTAAAAAGTAAGTCTTAACTACTTAAGAGCATCAACATCAACATGTTCAGCATCAACATCAACATGTTCAATGTGGTATATGTGTTTAAAACCACATCAACATATAGAAGACTTGCATAAATTATAAATAGGTAAATTAGTCTAATACATTAAAAATATGCCACGAAGTTTTTAGTGGGTAGATTCCCACAAGGAAAAACCTTATGGTGTTTATTATTGTTTTTTTCATTTTCATTTTTTTCTAATTTCAATATTTATTTGAAAAAGTTTCTTATACTATTATTTTTAAAAGTTTTTAGTGGATAGATTTTCATAAAGGTAAACCTTAAGTGGTTATTATTATTTTTTTTCATTTTCATTTTTTTCTAATTTCAATATTTATTTGAATAAGTTTTTTATATGATTATTTTTTAATATCATATCATAATTATAAAGAAATAATTTTGAAATATTGATACATATATGATATAATGATTTTTTAAATATTATAATTATTGAGGAATTAATACAAAATTCCAACCCTAACTCCAAATACTATAATAATAAATTTATTATGACAAAGTTAAAAAGTAAGTCTTAACTACTTAGGAGCATCAACATCAACATGTTCAGTGTGGTATATGTGTTTAAAACCACATTAATATATAGAAGACTTGCATAAATTATAAATGGGTAAATTAGTCTAATATATTAAAAATATGCCACTAAGTTTTTAGTGGGTAGATTCCCACAAGGAAAAATCTTATGGTGTTTAGTATACTTCCATTCAAATCCAGAGGGGGGTAGGGTATGCATACCTCGGTAGACTTTACCAATCAAATCGTTGGGTGGAGGGGGTTCCTTGTGCCACAAACAAGGAGGTCTCATACACCAATTTGGTGTGGCTTGTCCGTAACCTTAAAAATAAATTATTATTATTATTATTGTTTTTTTCATTTTCATTTTTTTCTAATTTCAATATTTATTTGAAAAAATTTCTTATGATTATTTTTTTAAAATTTTTAGTGCTTAAAAAGTTGTTAGTGGATAGATTCTCATAGAAGCAAACATTAAGTGGTTATTATTGTTTTTTTTCATTTTCATTTTTTTTTCTAATTTCAATATTTATTTGAATAAGTTTCTTATATAATTATGTTTTAATATTATATTACAATTATAAAGGAATATTTTTGAAAGATTGATATATATATATATATATATATATATATGATATAATAATTTTTTAAATATTATAATTATTGAAAAATTAATATAAAATTTCAACCCTAACCCCAAATACTATAATAATAAATTTATTATGACAAAGTTAAAAAATAAGTCTTAACTACTTAAGAGCATCAACATCAACATGTTCAATGTGGTATATGTGTTTAAAACTACATCAACTACTATACAAAGACTTGCATAAATTATAAATGGGTAAATTAGTCCAATACATTAAAAATATGTCACAAAGTTTTTAGTAGGTAAATTCCCACCTGGACAAACCTTATGGTGTTTATTATTATTTTTTTCATTTTTATTTTTTTCTAATTTCAATATTTATTTGAAAAAGTTTTTTATATAATTATTTTTTAAAATTTTTAATGGGTAGATTTTCATAAGGGCAAACCTTAAGTGGTTATTCTTGTTTTTTTTTTTTTTTTTTCTTATATAATTATTTTTTAATATTATATTACAATTAGAAAAGAATATTTTTGAAAGATTGATACATATAATATAATGATTTTTTAAATATTATAATTATTAAAGAATTAATGGATATGTAATAAGGTGATTTCTAAGATATTATAATTATAGATATTGTTATAATGATTAAAATATTAAATTATTATTATGATTTTAATATTTATTTGTGTAAGTTTTTCATATTTCATATTGTTAATTTTTTTAATATGGTATTATATTTATAAAGAAATATTTCTGAAAAATTGACACATATATAATATATAGTGATATTTTAAATATTATAATTATTGAGTATGTAATATGATGATTTCTAAGATATTATAATTATAAGTATTGTTATAATGATTAAAATACTAAATTTTATAATTAATATTTCAAATTTAATATTAAATAATATTAAAATTATCAATATTATCAATTTTTTAATTCCATGTTATGTTAAATTTTTTTTATACAAACATTTATTTTTCATCTTTTAATTTGTTAAACTAATTTCAATGTTTATTTGTGTAAGTTTATTGTATAATTATCTTTTAACATAATATTATATTTATTTTTTAAAGATTAATAAATATATAATATAACGATTCCTTTGATTCAATTGAATATAAAAAAAATGTTTTTTTTTAAATAAAAAAAAAGTTTTTTTTTAAATAAAAAAAATGTTTTTTTAAATAAAAAAAATGTTTTTTTAAATAAAAAAAAATATAATATAACTATTTTTTAATATTAGAATTAATTACAAATGTTATTATAACGACACTAAACTTTATGATTAATATTTCAAATTTAATATATTAAACAATGTATATAATTGAATCAGTATTGCTTTTTATAATACAGATAATTTATTGTCCTTTGTAAAGAAAATATGACGTTGCATTTGCATTTCTCTCTTTATGCTCGGTTCTCTATTTTTAATACCTTGAGCTTGGTCAAGATTAATCTCCACTGAAACACAAAAAGCAGTCCAGGCCAGGCCAACGCCGTGTGGACGTCGAGTCAACTTTTCGTCTTTCTGGAATATTGTACAAACTTGGGCATTGACGGAACCACGTTACCTTTAAAATGTTTCCAACTTGGGCATTGACGGAACCACGTTACCTTCAAGTTTAAGAGTGAAAGTCAGGACAATTTGTTCATGTCAGCGACGATGATTGCATTCGGCTTAATGAAGTACAGTAACTCTTGCACGTCAGGTGCGCAGAATAAAAATATTCAATTTCCAGCTTGTTCATGGAATCTGCTTCCCTCAGCTAATAATGTGATCTTGCTTCTGTAATTTTCAGTTTTTTCTGCAGACATTTCTTGCTTCTGTAATTTTCAGTTTTTTCTGCAGACATTTCTTGCTTCTGTAATTTTCAGTTTTTTCTGCAGACATTTCTTGCTTCATCTTACAAGTTCTGCATCGCCAACTGAAGTTGTGCATYCAGAGCAAAAATGTAAACCCTATCCACCTTCGAATGCAGAGTGTGATTGGTAGAAATACTGACRGGACTAGTCGGGTCGACAGAGTCTGTATCTTGACAGTAARCAGGTGTCCAACCCTACAGTGCCAAAGATAGAGCAGAACCAAGGAATCTGTATGGCAGCCAACATCGACGTCGACCGCATCAGTTCCGGTTTCTTACCGTTGACTGTGCCACAATGGGGAGTTTTGCACTGATCCATTAATCATAAATGTCGTTTTCTTTCTTAGCCCAGACAGCTAGTCAGGATGTGCATCTATGATGGTTGATACACAGCTAGTCAGGATTTGCATCTATGATGGTGGGTTGCTGTAATTTGTATTAATAATAATAATAAAAATATATTTTTAAGGTTACGGTCAAGTTAGATATTAAATTGGTGCATATTTTCTAGTCTATAGAATAAGAGAATCTTTAGCCCACCTAGTTGTAATCAAAGTTGTATGTGCTATTTTTATTGTATGTGATATCTCAATATGAATCAATTATAATGATAATGGAAACTTGGATGTTTATTGGAAATAATTGTAAGTGAAATGGTAAATATTTATCATTGTTTTAGTCACACATAAAGAAAGTTGGGAAGCGATGAAGTGTTAACATTTGGGCACCTAAACATCGACACACTTTACACTAACCAACTATTGATGTGTCCAAAATGGTCTGTCAAGCAAGTAAGGTAGAACGCCCGATGGAAGGTCTCAATTAGACCCACTCTTGTTTGGGATAACGTTTCCGACCAGAATATTGGCATGGTTGCCACTCTAAATTTACTATCTAAATATGAATATGAGAATCGAAGGTTCTCATATGAATTAAAAGTTGATGCTAAACTAATAAATACTATCTAATGCTATACTAAGATGCAATTCTAATCTAATCTGAACTATCATGATCGAGAACATATTACTGAAATGAATACAATGAAGAATAATACTGCTTGCATAAAAATTAATTCATAAATATAAGGAGTATGTTAAAGTGACAATATAATAAGTAAAAAAATAATTAGTTATTTCACCTGCTCATTATATCATTGTTGTATTCACAAAGAAATCTTGGTAATATGAACATACAAAACATGGAAATGAATAAAACAACACATCCAACATCCAATAAGAATAATCTCAATTGAATATACCGATTACCGAAATTCCAAAGATGTCTCTTGTTCAAGTCACCACATAGTAAAAGTATTGTTTGAGTATAATCAAAATCAAAAGCCCTTTTTCATTTATAGTTCTCCCTTTTATAATATTTGAGCTACTGTTTACATTCCAAAACTGCAACATCAACAAAATGCATTCAGGACGTGACTCTTCACATTCTGATGCAGTCTATGATTGAGAAATAAGGAAATAAGGAAAACGGATCAATTATCACACTAAAGTAATTACGAGGTATTTTGCATCTACACCTAATCCCGATATTCCTTCCAAAGAGAATAGTCTTCCATTACTTTCCTTAGTTTATACGACTGCATTTTCTCTAGGTCTAAATCTCCATCAAAGATGTTGGTAGAAACTTCTTGTTATAATTCATGTGTTTTTCATTGAATAAAGTTCTAGGTCATTGTGCTTAGCCTGGCAAGCCTTAACAAATATTCTTTTAGAACTTCCTTATTCACCTTGGTCAGCTTTTCTATATTTTCATGGTTGACCTACCTGTGTTCCTCAATCTTAGATATTTTCAACTTGGTTGGTGCTACTTCATCAATAAGGGGCATTAATTCCATTCCAAATTCTTCAATAAGATCATATGAACTGTCCCATAACCTTTTGCATGATTTTGTTGTTGTCTCTTAAATAGCCTGAATATCCTTAAACGAAGGTTTCCATGTATTAAAGAAAACTTGGTCCTTTAGTTTTTCTTTCCTAGAATATAATGGCAATGTGTTAGGGGAATCATTGTACACTTATTTCCACTCGATGAATTTATCAAAGGCATCACTTTCCTTTTGAAATTGATCTTTGATCTCGTCTATTTGGTCCATAAGCCTTATTTGATCATATATGTCTGTCTACATATTGTTAAGAAGGCACAAACACTCATTTTGCTCAAATTTCAGTCTTTCATTCAGCTCCATTGCTTATGCTTTTATAACTTCCAAAGTAAGAGTTGTTTCTTTGTTTTGTTCTGAATCCTTCTTGAGCTTTTCCTTTTCCTATTTTGATTCTAGGATTTGGTGGTCTAATTGCTCAACGAACTTTTGGGATTCGACTTGTTATATTTGTAGATTAGATGCCTCTTGAGCATGTTTAGTTTTGATCTGTTCCATTTATTCATAGAGATTTTGTTTGATAGACTCCAGCTCTTTATTATGCATTTTCTATTCTAACTATAATTTCTTCTCAAATTCTTCATTTAATTCACTTTTCTAGGTTTGCAGAGCTTTATTTAGTTCTTTTGTGTAAAGAGTTTCAACATCCCTAACCGCCCTTCCAAACTCTAAGGTGAGTTCATATCTTGTAGATTGCATGAAAATTTCAATCTCTTCCTTATGAAATTCATCTTTCTCTCTAATTTATTTGAGGATCTCTATGGATACATTGGCCTTGTGTATGTTTATCTCCCTTTCTAGCTCAACAATTTTAGTTTTTGCATTGCATAATGTTGTGGTAACTTCAAAAACAGATGATGCATTTTCTCCCGCGAATGCATGAAGAGCAGAGTCTTCTTGTATAACATTATCTTCTGGATGAGGTATTTCCTTCCATGAAATAAACCTCCTTATGGATGATAAGGTGCTGGTTGATTCTCCTATCTTCCTTTTATTTGACATTTTCTCAATGCTTCTAGTTTTATCGTTGTAGTAATAATCCCCTACAACTACAACAACAACATCAAAATTTAATACTTTTGTAGAAAATGTGGAATTACCTGGGATGGCCATGATAGGGGTATACTCTCATGGTGGAATGTCCATTACGCCCATATTTGGAGTTGAAGGGCTTCTCTAAGTCTCATTTAAGTTTTTATGTTTTCCCATTCTGCTTCTTCATCTGATTTCTTCTTTGATTCATCCTCAACTACCAATATTTCTTTTTCCCTTATCCGAGCCTATGCTTTATCTGCCAACCTCTTAGTTTCTTCCTCAACTTTCTTATGTTGAAGATCATTCTGGTAACCAATATCTCAAATTATTCATTTAATTCACTTCTCTAGGTTTGCAGAGCTTTATTTAATTCTTTTGTGTAAAGAGTTTCAACAATCATGTCCGCCCTTCCAAACTCTAAGGTGAGTTCATATCTTGTAGCTTGCATGAACCTTCAATCTCTTCCTTATGAAATTCATCTTTCTCTCTAATTTCTTTGAGGATTTGCATGGATACATTGGCCTTGTGTATATGCAACTCCCTTTCTAGCTCAACAATTTTAGTTTTTGCATTGGATAATGTTGTGGTAACTTAAAAAACATATGATGCTTTTTCTTCCGCAAATGAATGAAGAGCAGAGGATTCTTGTATAACATTATATTCTAGATGAGGTCCTTCCTTCCATGCAATAACCCTCCTTATGGATGATAAGGTGTTGGTTGATTTTCCTCTCTTCCTTTTATTTGACCTTTTCTCAATGCTTCTAGTTTTATCGTTGTAGTAATAATCCCCTACAACTACAACAATAACATCAAAATTTAAGACTTCTGTAGAAAATGTTGAATTACCTGGGATGACCATGATAGGGGTATACTCTTGTGGTGGAATGTACATTACACCCATATTTGGAGTTGAAGGGATGCTCTAAGTCTCATTCAAGTTTTTATGTTTTTCCATTATGCTTCTTCATCTGATTTCTTCTTTGATTCATCCTCTACTGCCAATATTTATTTTTCCCTTCTCTGAGCCTCTGCTTCATCTGCCAACCTCTTAGATTCTTCCTCAAATTTCTCCTGTTGAAGAGCATTCTGCAGGTCCCATGCCTCATCTTCTTTATTTTTTATTCTTTCATCAACAAGCTTTCTAATTGCTTCTTCATTTTTCTTCTTCTCACCTTCTTTGAGGTTTTTCGTGGGATCCATTTTCTATTTCCCCTTTTCTGCTTGCCTTTTCTGATATTCCTCATATGATTTTATCCTTTTTAGTTCCAATTCATCTACTTTCTTTACTTTTTTTTTTATCCTTGGTTTCCAATTTCTTTTGGTCTTCATCCAAGAGCATTTGAAATTGCTCCTGTAAGATCCTCTTCTTTTCTTCTTGTTCTAATTTCATCTATTGTCTAGCAAGCTCACTAGGAATTTTTCGTAAAACCTCTTCATAGAAGAGAACTCCTTTGAACACCTCTTCATCAAAATTGACTAAATGACTTTTTGCCAAATCATGTGGATCATGTCCTCTCGCCTCTCTGATATATAAACATATCTTTTGTAAGGTCTCTGACTCTTTTCTAACATGTGGGACATTTGATAAAATGTAGTTTCCTCTATGCACAGTAAACAATGGCCATATTTTCTTACTGTTTCTCAAAAGGAGGGAAGTTACCCATGTTCCCATGGTCTGGTAAGCAATATCTCTCATCAATAGACAGTTTGGGACAAAATAGTGCAATAGATGTGGGGCCCCAGTACTTCCATACACTCTAATATAAGTGCAATACTTTCCTAAATACCAATATTCTATACCCTTCATTCCAACAATGGTTTCCTTTGATATTCTGTATCATGGGAATCCAAATATGATAGTATATAGAGGAGCATTGAAATAGTCACAAATATTATAGAGGTATTTTTTATAATTTATGTTCAAGAGATCGGAACAATAAATATGTATAGGAGGTTGATCTTGGTCCCAATTCCATCCGAGAGCAGAAAATTGTATGGAAGAACAAATGGCATAAATCATATATGCAGACATATAGAAACAAGGTTTCTTCATACTTGGGATGTTCTTCATGTTAAGGAAAATATCAAAAGTCAATATCTCAGCCCAATTGAAGACTTGTCGCATTTTCAAAATTGTGTATTCCATAAGTATCCATTCTATCTGGAAATGTGTGCTCTTTTCCTTACCATATATCCTTCTAAAAAAAATTCAACATCTTGTATGGAGTCTTGAACTCACATGTAGGGAATAAATTTTTCCCTTGCTTGAACAATCTATCCTCATCTTCCCACCAATCTTCCATTACTCGGGTTGGGTCTTTATTATTTCCGGTGAACCCTTTTAAAAATGTTTCATTGAGATAACACATAGGCTCAGGTAGGTGATATATGACGCCAACATCTTCAGGCCTTAGAGATGTTATTTTCCTTCCTAATTTATTTACAATTATAGTAGTGCTCTAGTCGAACACTTTGAAATAACATTGGGATGCATAATTGTATGGGAATAGAATTGGTCAAGAAACTGTTGGACACACCTACCACACTTCGGGGGGGCGGTGAATGAGTGTAGGGCTCTTTTTCCCAAAACTTCCCTCTTGCACAAAAACTCATAAATTAGCATTCAACATTTATTCATTACCCATTGCTGTCATTTATAACCAATTGGATGTGAGCACATATCAACAACATTTATCAGCAATATATCATCAACAATTCATCACCACAATGAACACAAAGAACACAAGATTTATGTACAATTTTCTTTTTATTACAAACTTCAATCCTTGGGGTTTATCAGCAACAACTGAATAGAGTACAACTCTACAAGAGCACCAGCTCTATATGCAAGACTCAACTTACATTCTCAGCACCAACTGAGATGAGGCAACAATCCTCAACAGATATCAAT
>ML787554.1:427242-441896 GCA_009831015.1 Picea engelmannii | reverse complement strand
ATGTATGTGCCAACTCATCAACTACTCGTCTCAACCATGTACCCAACATGTACCTTAACCAAAAGCCTCATCAATTTCATCATCCAAATATGATTTGTAACTCTGTAATAGAACTGGTGTATATGATCACATACCTGCAAACCTTCCTTAACTTTAACAACAAGAGACTAGCATTTTCATCAAACTTTTCTTTAGTCTCACAAGACTAGTTTTGGATTAGTCAACAACCCTAACTTGAAATAGTCAAAACTTTATACATGTAATGAATAAAGATATGAAACTGATACACAATGTTCTTCAGTGTTTTAATGCAATTCCTCCAGGTGTGACTACTTGGAACCTCTCAGAAAAAGAGTTATAGCAAAAATGACATACCTTGTTGAATTCTAGCTTATTCTAGAAAGAGACCTTGTAGAACATGCCCCGCATGGAATATTTATTAAATCAATATGAAACTGTTACACAACATACTATAGACTGTACTCTAACCATCACATTTTGTCTTACTCAATTTGGATATGTTATGAATAATTTATGACGTTTTTACCCGAAACACATGTTTTAGACTAGTTTCAGGACTAGCCACAAACCCTATTTTCCGCGGAGTGTAACTCCAAAAATACAACGACCCACAAGCTTAATTTTTTACCACAGATACTTGGATATGTTTCCTCAATGGAATATCAATTTCATGGTCTGAATAATTCTAAAAAAATAGTTATTGTGAAAATGGTGAGATGACCTATAAATAACATATCTTAGAAAGCATCATCAAAGGAATTTATCCTTCCTTGAATTTCGGCCTTCTTTTCTTCACCTTTCCTCAGAAATTAGGCTTATATATCATTTGGTTACCTCATACACCTATAGATATTCAATATTCTCAAGTGTGATTCAAAATGAGAGAGCCTTGCCTCTTATTTATACTCTCCAAGTAGCTTCCTTAAAAACATCTTCTAGGTCACTTTGTCCACTTTCTTTATTTTAGGGTTAACCCACTTCTAATTTCTCCATTAAATTTATTATTTAAATAATTTATTTTGTATTCAATTTGAATTATAGTGCACTCATCACTTCACTTTATTATTTACCTTTAAAATCTCTTAAACCACTTAGACAACTTTGACCTTTCGGGGCTTCTAGATGACATATGAGGGTCCTCCAACTTCGTAAGGCCATAACTCTCAAACCGTGAGGAGTTATGTGATGTTCCACATACCACCAGAAATGGAATGACATGTAATATCCATATACAATAGTATTACTTGAAAATATATCAAAACTCATACCGTTATCCATCAAACAAACTTGGGTCCATTACCCAAACCCAGGTTCTCCAACTTCTCATGGCCATAACTCTCTAACCATGAGGAGTTATGTGACGTTCCACATACCACCGGAAATGGCATGACAAGCAATATCCATATAGGATAGTTTAACTAACAAATTCACTGGCCTTCATCTCATTATTCCACAAATAATCATGGGTTCTCTAACCATACTTCTAGGATAACTCAATTCATAAAGTGTCTTCCCGTGAGGGATTTCACCATAAGGGGACCACTTTGGAGTTCATCCATTTGTACTTATTATCAACCATGACAAGATAATAATGAGTCATATTTACATCAAACAAACTTGAGTACATTACCCAAACCTTTGTGCCACTAGATTTCTTCAAGGGTTGACATCAATGACAACCAACCTTAATCAACAATCTCCCCCTTTGGAATTGATGGAAACACTCTGATGCAATACTGAAGTCATATCACTCATTCTCCCACTAGAACCATGCCTCTGTCTTCTGCATCTGATGAATCTCTCCCCCTTTGTCATCAATGGCAAAGGTATATTTCCATTTGGGGTTTCTCCCCCTAACTGAACTGTCCTCTTTATGGTGCTTCCTCGTGTACATATAAGACATATAAGATAAGCATTCAAAAGCATTCATTTTGGAGTATAGATAACTCTGAGTCTCTGTCGAAGATACTCAAAGGCTTCCCGTGGAAGTGGTTTTGTAAAGATGTCTGCCACTTGTTCTTTTGTGGCCACATACTCAACTCTGATGTTCTTTTCTGCAACCTGCTCCCGTAGAAAGTGATACTTGATTGGAATGTTCTTTGTCTTGGAGTGCATCACCGGGTTCTTTGAGATACTGATGGTGCTTGTATTATCACAATAGATTGGAATGGGCTCATCATACTCAACCTGTATATCTGTCAGAGTTTGTTTCATCCAAAGAACTTGTGTACAACATGATGTTGCTGCAATATACTTTGCCTCGGCTGTAGATAAAGATACTGATGATTGTTTCTTGCTTAGCCATGATACTAAACACTCACCCAAGTAGAAGGTTTCTCCATTGGTGCTTCGTCGGTCATCAATACAACCTGCCCAATCTACATCTGTGTAGGCAATAAGTGATATATCCTTTCCTTTTGCATACCATAATCCAAACTCTTATGTTCCTTTGAGATATCTGAAAATCCTCTTCACTGCTAATACATGTGATTCCTTTGGTGTTGCATGAAATCATGCCACCTGTCCAACTGCCTGCATTACATCTGGTCTGGATGTTGTCACATATAGTAGGCTTCCAATCATTGACCTATATTGCCTCTGATCTGTAGACTTTGAATCATCATCTTTGCTCAACTTGCAAATAGTTTGCATGGGAGTGATAACTGGTTTGCAATATTCCATTCCGAACCTCTTTATCATTTCTCTAATATACTTGGTTTGAGAAATAAAAATCCCTTGGTTGCTTTGATTTTTGGATATATTGTCATTGATGTCAACAGTGGATGAGATGATCTATAATGATGAAGTATATCAGATGATATTGTCATTGATGTCAATAATATATCAGTCAGTAGAAGATGCCAAACATTATGCAGAGATCAAAGCTCGGAAGGAATAACACATTGCACAAAGAAGAAATCTGTGACTATTGTTGATCACGATAGGATCAACAATGATTCAATGCGCAAGCTCAGGAGGAGTAGCGAACAATATGAAGTTCAAAACTCAGGAGAATTAGCAATCGATTATCAGTGCATAAAAGAATGCACAAATAGTTATTAAAGCTCATGAGAGTTAGAGAATGAAGAGCGCATTGCAGAAGTGTCGATGGAAATTAATAAGTTGACCAATGCACAGAAAGAGCGTAAAACGAAAAGCCTCAGCAGTCGTCCGATCAAGAGGATGAGCACGTTGATCATCTAAAATAACGGACGACAGTCATATGGGTGACCATGAGCTGGAGGATCATTGGAGGATCATGGTCGTCGGATTGGAGTGCGAAGGACCAACAATCGTTAGATCCAATGGAGCTGCAAGGAGGATGAGCCCAGGAGTCAGTCAACACTCCAAAACAGGGAAATGATCTGAGCCATTGGATCCAGAGGACACATGGTGAGCGATTGGCATTTTGCTGACTCGCAAGTCAGAGAAGTCAAAGGCAAAGATGTAGGAACTCGTGATACATGAAATTGCGATATGATCTGAATCGTCACATCTGGAGGAGTGTGATTCGTTGATATGGTACTCTGAAATATCGTGAAATCGGGAATCAGAATTTCGAAAGAGGGATTTGTTCCAAATTCCCGATACACGAAATTTCGATAAGATCTGAACCGTTGGATCATGTTAAAATGTAAGAGTGGAAGTATAGGATAAGCGAGGTAAAGAAGCTGTGAGTTCGAATTTTCAAATACCCGTCAGCCATCGGATCAAACCCGAGTTCTTGTCAAACTGTTGGATCCGGAGGATGGTGCACGAGAAAAGTTCTGAAATGATTGGGACCATCCATTGTCAAGGAGGGAACATGGAAAAGGGTCATCATTTCGCTGACTCGCCAAGTGAAGAAGTCAAAGAGATATTTGTGAGAATTCACGAAACACGAACTCACGATTTGATCACAACCTCCGATCAAAGAGAACATACGAGGACCGTTGGATCAGGGTTGTTAGTCAGCAGGCCATGTCACAAGGACATGTGGGATATCCATGTCAGCGAACCTCGTCAGTAAGGATGCGTGGCATACCAAGTCATCAGACTACGTCAGCAAGGACACGTGGCGCAATCAAACAATGACAAGTGTCAAGTTGATTTAGCATTTTAGTTATGTGCAGATCACAAATATGAGTGACACGTGGCAGCTACTCGGTTTGTGACATGCCATCAAGTGACGTAAGCAGTTACGTCACTCTGAGAGTTTTTCTTCAAGATTTTCTACCAATGCACTCGCCCAATGTTCCGAAGTCTCGAATGTCAAAATCTCGAAGTCACTAAAGGACAAAATGCCGAAATCATGAGATGTTGAAGTATTGAAAATACAAAGTGACAAAAGGATGAATGGTTGAAATCGCGAAGGCCACAATTCTGAAGTCACGAAGGCCAAAATGTTGAAATCCCGAAGTCTCAAACGCCGAAATTCCAAAAGGGACACACGTCAGTAGATTGACATCTTCGGAGATTTGACATATTGGAAGTCACAAAAATCCGAAGGGAAAAGTGTCGAAATAACGACATCCATCCATCTCAACGCATGATTAATTCATAGCCATCAGATTTAGCAGTGGAAGGATGAGTGTAAGGTTTGAACCTGACCATTGATCTATCTCCATGAAATAAATGTGAACCATCTGATTGTTTCAGCGATATCGTAATCGAGAGTTTTGTAATGTTGTAAGTCACTAAGACTCAATGGTCAAAGTGCCAAAATCTTGTCAGTCATCCATCTCATCAGAAGAATGAATCATGACCATTGAATCGATAAATGCTCAAGAACTTATCTCACCTAACGTGAGGTCACCGTCGTTGGTCATATGATATAAGAGTTTTTAAAAGGAAAATTTTATACGTCGCTATATTCGGTAAGCCCGTGGTTCTGTAATGCTCGGTCATATGAAATGGCTTGAAGGAAGTGCCTCTGTAGAATCTGTTTTTTGTGAAATTAACAAAGATCCGTGAATAAGTATAAAGGATTAAAATTGATCCATGACTGTGATCAATTTACCTTCACGGTAAAAATAAATAAATAGTATTAATGCTAATTAATCGAAGAGCTGTGATGTTTGAAATGAAGGGACACAGTTGTGTCACACTCACATTGTTTGAAGAGTATATAAAAATGGAAGAGTGTTGAGAAGAAAGTGTCTCTGCAATCCAAATCAGAAGATCAATAGTTGAAGTAGATTCCAAGAAGAAAAGCTAATACCTATGTATTAAGGGTGGTTGGGTGGTGCAAGGGCAAGTTGGTGCCTGCAGAGGGAGTTGGTGCTTCCTTGTTAGTTGTAGCTGACTAAACAGGGGGTTGTATCCTCCTACCAGTTGGTGTTGGTAAGCCAAGGTGTGGGTGCATCCTGACCAGTTGGTGTTGATCAAAGAGGAAGTACATCTTCCATCTATGTAACATGTAAAACAATTTTTGCAATTAATAGAAAAGAGTTTGTGGTTTTCCCATTTGGGTTCCATGATAAAATACTATGTTAAAATTCTGTTTGCATTAATAAATGAAAAATTGATATAATTTTTATGTCACTGATTCAACCCCCCCCCCCCTCTCAGTGATGGGATTTGATCCTTCAATTGGTATCAGAGAAGGTTCCTTCATAACAGTCTAACAAACTTCAAGGTAGATCCTGAAGATGGATCAGCAAGAAGGAATGTCTAACAACATAGCACCATTGTTCAATGGAGAAGGCCATGCTCTATGGAAAATAAGAATGAAAAAATTCATGTTGGCGCTTGGTTTTTATATCTGGCAATCTGTTGTAGACGGTTACATTGCACCAACTACTCCAACCAAAGACTCTGGAGGAAAGAAAATCTGTAATGATAACTCAAGAGCAGTTAATGGAATTCTAGTTGGGTTGACTAACCCTATATGTGTGAAAGTTATGCATTGCAAATCAGCCAAATAAATCTGGGACAAATTGGAGGTTTTATATGAAGGAGATGACAAAGTCAAAGAAGCCAAACTACAGACCTATAGACCTCAATTTGAAAACCTGAAAATGAAAAAAGAAGAAAATATTGTTGAGTACTTTCATAGGGTAGATGAAGTGGTCAATTCATTTAGAGCGACAGGAGAAGAAATTACAGATAAACCCATTGTGAAAAAAATACTAAGGTCATTACCAATGAGATATGATGCAAATATTTCCTCAATTGAAGATAGATCCGATCTAAGCTCACTCACAGTTGACGAGCTCCATGGGATTTTTACAGCATATGAAATGAGAACAGGAAATAATAAATCAGCAAAAGATGAAACAACTTTCAAAGCATCCAAGACAAAGATAAATCAGAAGAAAAAACCTCAATCTTGTCATCATGAAGAATCTGATGTGGAAGAAGCCAACTTCATTAGAAAACTTCAGAAAGGATCAGGGAAGTACAAAGGCAAGCTTCCTTTCAAATGTTTTAATTGCAGAAAATTTGGTCATTTTGCATCCAAGTGTCTGTATCCCAAGGAGGACCCTGAAGATAAGGAAAACAAAAAGAAACAATACCATAAGAAGGAAAAACCCAACTACAAGAAAAATTTCTACAAAGGGAAGAATAATTTCTACTCAAGAAAAGAAGACAACAACTCATCAGAGTCTAGTGACAACGATGAATCTGATGATGATGAAGTTCTTTTCTTAGGTATTGAAGAATCTAATGAGATAGAAAAAATTAAGCATGAGAAGGAGTTATAAGATGAAGAAAAAGTTAATATGGAGGAAGAACTTCTCAGTGCCTTAGATGAATTACGAAAATACAAAGCCAGATATAGATAGTTGAAAAGTTTTGTAGTTGAACAGAAAGAAAAATATGAAGAAGAAGAAAAAGAGATGGAAAAACTTATGAACAATCTGAAAAAACAAATCTTAGAAGCAAATAAGATCGAAGAAATTCTGGAAAAATCTCTTGAAGAAAAACAAATAACTGTTGAAAGGATGGAGGCAGAAAGAGTTCATCTAAAAAAGGAACTGGATGCAAAAATCAATGAAACAAAATCTGAAAATAGCTCTAAAATATTAGATAAGATTATTACAATGCAAAGGGATTCTGGAAATAAAAATGGAATAGATTATTCTCAAAAGGAAAGCCATCTTAACTCAAAATCTTATGCAGATGCTCTCTGAAGTACATTCAAGAAGAAAAATGAAGAGAAGATAAGTAATGATCAGAACTCCAGAAGATTACCTCCACCCATCAGGAAAGAAGGCAAGACAATACCAAAGAAGTTTTACCAAAACAGGTATCCTCGCATTTTTCCTAGTTATTGATTTGCATGCTCTAATTTTGGACACAAAACTATAAATTGTAGATCATATAGAAAGAAAAATATGAAGGTTAAGAACTATATCCTTAAGGATAAACAAGCAACAAATCAAGTTAAGAGAAGAAACTATAACTCCTTTGCACCTCTACAAGAAGGGGACTTACAATGCTTCAGATGTCATAACCATGGACATAAAGCCATTAATTGTAGACTAATGGAAGTCTCAGAACAACTCAAGTTCATTAGAGAGCAAAAGAAACTTTGGAGAGTAAAAACATAAAAAAAGGAATGTCTTATTGCCCTAAAAGCTCAAGATAAAAAGGATCTTTGGTATGTTGAAAGTGGATTCTCAAAACATATTACAGGTAACAAGGACAAGATTTTAGACTTAAAGAAACAAAAAGACAAATTTACATTTGGTGATATTTCTTCAAGTAACACACTTGGGAAAGGCACTGTGATCTTGGGAAAAGACAAAGCTAGAAATGTACTACTTGTCGATAAATTGAAGCCTAGTTTATTAAGTGTCAGTCAAACCTATGATCAGGGATACTTTTGCATCTTTGATTCCAAAAAGTGTGAGATTAAGAGAGAAGACACGGGAAAATTAGTTAGTACTTCTCCTAGAACTCCTGAAAGTGTATATATACTAGATGCAAAATTGAATGAGGAGTGTCATATAAATTTTGTAGATGAAAGTTGGCTATGGCATAGGAGGTTGGGGCATATTAACTTTGACAATATTGTGAAAGACAACAACCTTGGTGCAGTAAGAAACTTGCCAAAAATCATAAAACCCTCAAATGCTATGTGTAGACACTGTCAACTAGGGAAGCAAACTAGGGTAAGGTTCAAAACAAAAGAATACACAACCTCTGAACCTTTAAAGATTGTTCACACTGACCTATGTGGACCTACGAGAACCAAGAGTTTATAAGGAGAGTCTTACTTTATGTTATTCATTGGTGACTTTACTAGAATAAGTTGGATATGTTTTCTCAAATAAAAATCAGAAGCACTCAACAAATTCAAAGCCTTTAAAACCCTTGTTGAAAATGAAAGGGGGACAAAAATCAAATATCTTAGATCAGACAATGGTGGCGAATTCATCTCAAAAGAGTTTGATCTCTTCTGTGAAACCCATGGAATAAAAAAACAATTCTCTATTGCCAGAACACATCAACAAAATGGGATTGCTAACAGAAAGAATAGAATAGTTCAGGAATCTGCAAGGACTATCCTCAATGAAGCAAAATTGTCAAATGGATATTGGAGGGAAGATGTAAGCACAACTGTATACATATTGAACAGAGGTCAACTCGGGGTTAATAGTGATAAAACTCCTTATAAACTATGGTTTGGAAGAGCTCCATCAGTGAAATACTTCAAAGTCTTTGGAAGTAAATACTACATCAAAAGACTAGATGAGAGTCTTGGAAAATTTGATGCCAGATCTGATGAAGGTATTTTTCTTGGATATGCTTCAAACAATAAAGCATACAGATGATACAATCTTAGATCACATAATATTGCTGAAAGTGCATATGTCAAGGTGGATTGTCTAAAAATGATAAGGATCAAAAATCAAGAGACCATATCTAAAAATAAAGATGAAGATGATGATGAGACGTTCGGCACACAACTAGATGAAGTAGAAGAGAATGAAAAAGAAAGGGAAGAAGATGATATGGATACTAGTGAAAGTGAAGAAGATAGTCAAGATGGAGATATAAGAGAAGAATTCTCAAGAAGAGATACAAAAACACCCTCAAGAATTATTCAAAAAAATCATCCCAGAGAACTGATTATTGGAGATATGAATGATGGAGTGAAAACAAGAAGACAATTATTGTATCAAACAAAATTAGCATTGTTGTCACATATTGAGCCAAGTTCAATTAGAGAGGCATGTAAAGATGAGAACTGGGTTAAAGATATGAATGAAGAATTGGATCAAATTGAAATAAATCAAACTTGGGAACTAGTTCCTAGACCAAAAAATAAAAATGTCATTGGAACTAAATGGGTATATAAAAATAAAATGAATGAAGATGGGAAAGTAATCAGGAACAAAGCCAGATTAGTATGCAAAGGGTATGCTCATGTTGAAGGAGTAGACTATGAAGAAAAATTTGCAACTGTGGCCAGATTAGAGGCAATTAGGATGTTCTTAACTTTCTCCAGCTATAGAAAATTTAAAGTGTACCAAATGGATGTCAAGTCATCATTTCTCAATGGAAATTTAGAAGAAGAAGAAGTCTATATTGTGCAACCAAAAGGGTTCAAATTAACAAACAAAGGGGACTATTTTTGTAAATTAAAGAAAGAACTCTATGGACTAAAACAAGCATCCATAGCATGGTATGCAAGGCTAGACTCTTATTTACAAAAACAAGGCCTAAAAAGGGGATCAACAGACAACAATCTTTATTGCAAAACTGATGATAATAACTTGATCATTATGGAAGTGTATGTTGATGATATTATATTTGGTAGTGATAATGAAAAAATGAGTAAGGACTTTGCTAAGATGATGCAGCAAGAATTTGAAATGTCTTTGCTTGGAGAAATGAATTTCTTCCTTGGATTACAAATAATACAGTTCAAAAAGGGAGTCTTTATCCATTAGTCTAAATATGTTAAGGATATGCTTAAGAGATTCTAGTTAGAGGATTGCAAACCTTTTAGTACACCTATGACAGTTGGATGCAAACTAAGCAAGGATGATCAGTCCAAAGTTGTAGATCCAAAACACTATAGATCAATGATTGTCAGTTTTCTCTATGTAACAGCTTCAAGACCTGATGTCAAGCAATTTGTTGGGATGGTGGCTAGATTCCAAGCAGAACCAAAGGAGAGTCATGTTCAAGCTGTAAAAAGAATCTTTAGATATTTGAAAGGAACCATAGATATTGGTTTGTGGTATCCTAACAAGGACTCATTCACATTAAAATCCTATTCAGATGCTAATTGGGAAGGAAGTGTAGATGACAGAAAAAGTACGAGTGGAGGAGCATTCTTTTTGGGAGAATCACGGGTTGCTTGGATAAGCAAGAAACAATCCTCAATTTCTCTATCTAGCACTGAAGCTGAGTATATTGCAACAACATAATGTTGCACACAAGTTGAATGGATGAAACAAACTCTACAAGACATCAAAATAGTATTTGAAGAACCCACAACTATCCACTGTGATAATACAAGTGCGATAAGTCTCTCTAAGAACCATGTACAACACTCAAAATCGAAACACATTCCCATAAAGTACCACTATCTAAGAGATCAGGTTGAAAACAAGAACATTAAATTGGAATATGTTCCAACACAAGAACAAGGGGTAGATATTTTTACAAAACCCTTAAACAAAGATGTATTTGAATATCTCAGGCAAAAATTGGGAGTAATCCTTCTTCCTACCTAAATATCTCAAGAAAATAATGCATCAGTTGGCACCTATTCAGGGGGAGATAGAAATCAACTACAGAAGGAGTCATTCAGTTATGACAGAAAAAAGTTGATTGCAGGAGGAGTTACCAGTGGTCAGAGAAGTAATTATACAGAAATATTGTAGGAGAAGAAACCCTTTTCCATTGATGTCAAAGGGGGAGAGAAATTTCATAAAAGGAAAACTTCATAAGAAGAAAGCATCATCATAGGGGGAGTTTTTTATATGAAGTTAGTGTGTTGCCATCAATGACAAAGGGGGAGATTGTTGGATATATTGTCATTGATGTCAACAGTCGATGAGATGATCTATAATAATGAAGTATATCAGATGAGATTTTCATTGATGTCAACAATATATCAGTCAGCAGAAGATGTCAAACATTATGCAGAGATCAAAGCTCAGAAGGAATACCACATTGCACAGAGAAGAAATATCTGACTATTGTTGATCACGATAGGATCAACAATGATTCAATGTGAAATCTCAGGAGGAGTAGCGAACAGTATGAAGTTCAAAACTCAAGAGAATTAGCAACCGATTATCAGTGCATAAAAGAATGCACAAATAGTTATTAAATCTAATAAGAGTTGGCGAATGAAGAGCGCATTGTAGAAGTGTCGATGGAAAACTAATAAGTTGACCAATGCACAAAAAGAGCGTAAAATGAAAAGCCTCAACAATCGTCCGATCAAGAGGATGACCGTGTTGATCATCTAAAATAATGGATGACGGTCATATGGGTGACCATGAGCTGGAGGATCGTGGTCGTCAGATCGGAGTGCGAAGGACCATAAACTATTATATATAGTGGAGCTACAAGGATGATAATCCCAGGAGTCAGTCAACACTCCAAAGAAGGGAAATGATCTGAGTCGTTGGATCCAGAGGACACGTGGGGAGCGATTGTCATTTCGCTAACTCGTGAGTCGGAGAAGTCAAAGGAAGAGATGTAGGAACTCATGATATGCGAAATTGTGATATGATCTGAATCGTCAAATCTAGAGGAGTGTGAGTCGTTGATATGGCACTCTGAAATATCATGAAATCGGGAATCAAAAGTTCGAAAGAGGGAGTTGTTCCAAAGTCCTGATACACAAAATTGTGATAAGACCTGAACCGTTGGATCATGTTAAAATGTAAGAGTGGAAGGATAGGATAAGCGAGGTAAAGAAAGTTATGATTACCTCAAGTTAGGGTTGTTGACTAATCCAAAACTAAGCATGTGAGACTAAAGAAAAGTTTGATGAAAATGCTAGTCTCTTGTTGTTGAAGTTAAGGAAGGTTTGCAAGAATGTGATCATATACACCAGGTTTATTACAAAGCTACAAATCAGATTTGGATGATGAAATTGATGAGGGTTTTTTATTGAGGTACATGTTGAGTACATGGTTGAGACAAGTAGTTGATGAGTTGGCACATACATGAGGTGTACTGTGTATGTTTGTTCATTTGTTCATTTCTTATTTACTCTACAGTTATTGGATCATAATGCTTCATTGATATAACACTTGGATTATATGGTTAAAAAGGATTAAATTTCTCTATTACCGATTCACCCCCCCTCTCTATAATCCAACAATTGGTATCAGAGCAGGTTCCTTCAGAAATCAGTTTAACCACTGAAAGGTAGATCATGGAGAGTACCAACTCATATAAAAATGGAATACCACAAATTGATGGAAAGAAGTATGCTTCTTGGAGCATAAGGATGAGGACATATATACATGCACATGGATTTCAAGTTTGGCAATCAATTGTAGATGGATACACAGCACCAACAGTTCCACCAACAAATGACAAAGCAGTAAAACTTGGTGAGAATAATTCCAAAGCCACAAATGCACTTTTGAATGGTCTTGGTGATATAATATTTACCAAAGTTTCACACTATAAATCCGCTAAAGATATTTGGGAAAAGCTTCAAAATATTTATGAAGGAGATACAATAGTCAAAGAAGCAAAGCTTCAGACTTACAGAGGTCAGTTCGAACAACTAAAAATGAAGGAAGATGAAGATATTGCAACCTACTTCTTACAAGTTGATGAAACAGTGAATGCAATCATAGGATTGGGAGAAGAAATTGAAGAATTTGTAATTGTTCAAAAGATACTAAGATCTTTTCCTATGAGATTCAACCCTAAGATATCAGCACTAGAAGAAAGATCAGATCTAGACTCAATAAGCATGGACGAATTGCATGGAATATTCACATCATATGAAATGATAATTGAGCAGGAAAATCCAGATGTAAAAGAAGCATCCTTCGAGGCATCCAAAAGATCAAAGTAAAAGAAAAAGGAACAAGAAGAATATAGCAACAACAGTTACGCCTCAGAAGATAATGAAGAAGTGTCCAACTTCATCAAAAGACTGAACAAGGGAACCAATAGTAGGTATAGAGGTAAGCTCCCATTAATGTGTTTTAATTGTAATGGTATTGGTCATTTTGCTAACAAAAGTCCTCATAAGAAAAAGAGAAATGATGAAGGTTACTCAAAAGGAAAACACACATATAAAGGCAAAATAACTACAAATAAAGTTTTCAAGAAAAGCTTATACACCAAAGAAGACATCTCATCATCAAATGAAGATGAAGTTAGTAACAATAAGACAGGAAGAGTTCTATTCATGGCAGTAAAAGACTCTGACAAAGAAATCTCCGAAGAAGAATAAGAAGAAGCCGAAGAAGAATGTGAAGAAGTCAAAGAAGAAATTGAAGAGGCGGAAGTTGACTATCGAGAAGAATTAATGTGTGCCATAGAATTTATCAGAAGAGAAAAGAAGAAAACAAGAAACTACAAGCAGAACTAGACAAGAAAAAGGACACTCAAGAACTAGAACAAATGATCACAAAATTGAAGGTTCAAATAGAAAAAGATAAAAGAATTGAAGAAGCACTCAAAGAACAACTAGAAGAAAAGGGCAATATCATTGGAAACTTGGAAGCAGAGGTTGTCACACTAAGAAAGGATATTCAAAAGAAAAATATGCAAAATAGCTCAAAAGTTCTGGATGACATTATCAGTAGTCAAAAATCTCATCTTGATAAGTCCGGACTTGGATACAATCAGACAGAAAAGGGATCAAGCTCCAAAAAAATAGAGCAAGAAACAAATCCAAAGATCTATGCAGAAACAATCAAAGAGGACAGGAAGATATACAAGGAAGATTATAGGGACACTCCTCCACCAAGAAGATTCAGATTTCAGAATCAACAATAGACAGATAGGCCTCAAGAAGAAGAAGGATTCATAAGAGCACCTCCTTTCAAAAGATCTTCAACTCCCAGGTATCAAACTATATTTTTTGGTTTATGTTATGCATGTCATAATTTTGGACATAAATCTGTGAATTGCAGAGCTAACAACAGGAACAATAACAACTTTGAGAGTTATACACAAAGGGATTATTCAAGGAGACCTAGTGACACATAAAGAAGAAGTTACAACATGTTTGAATCTTTGAGCACTGAAGTGGAATGTTACAAATGTAACAATTTTGGACACATGACCAAGGATTGCAGAATGACAGTCCCTCCTAAAGAACCTCAACAGAATAATAGCAGTCACAGACAAGAACCTCAGAAAACGACATGGATAAGAAAACAAGATCAGTGTAACAATGAAGAATGCACAGTCGCTCTACAAGCTAAGCATAAGAAACATGGTTGGTATGTTGACAATGGATGTTCAAAACACATGACAGGTGATAAAGACAAATTTCTTACATTACGAAAAGGAAAAAATGGATCAGTCTCCTTCAAAAATGATAATTCATCCAAAATCTTTGGAGAAGGCACAGTCTGAATTGGGAACAAGAATGAAAAGGCACAAAATGTTCTACTGGTAGAAGATATGAAACATAATCTTCTAAGTGTGAGTCAAATGTGTGACCAAGGTCATAAACTTACTTTCGATTCAGAAAAGTG
>ML787554.1:393558-404383 GCA_009831015.1 Picea engelmannii | reverse complement strand
ATAAGATGGATGAAGCAGGTAAAATAACTAGAAACAAGGCTAGATTGGTTTGTAAAGGGTATGCACAAGTAGAAGGAATAGATTTTGGAGAAACTTTTGCTCTTGTTGCAAGAATGGAATCCATTAGACTGATTCTAGCTTATTCCAGTTCTAAACACATTAAAGTTTACCAAATGGATGTAAAGTCTGCATTTTTGAATGGTGATTTAGAGGAAGAAGTATATATGGAACAACCAGATGGTTTTCAGGTACAAGAAGCAAAACAATGTGTTTACGGGTTGAAAAAGGCATTGTATGGATTGAAGCAAGCACCAAGGGATTGGTATTCCAGACTTGACAATTACTTGAGGTAGCAAGGATTCAGGAAAGGTAACACTGATAGTAATCTATATATTAAAGAAGAAAATGATAGCCTGATCATTGTTGAGATATATGTAGATGATATCATTTTTCGTAGTGATGATAATAGGCTCAGTAAATATTTTGTTGAAAGTATGAAGAAAGAGTTTGAGATGTCCATGCTAGGAGAAATGAAGTTTTTCTTAGGCTTGCAAATTACTCAATCTGATAAAGGTATTTCCATTTCTCAAACCAAGTATATCAATGAAATGCTTAAGAAATTTCAGATGGAAGATTCTAAACCAGTTGGCACTCCCATGGTTACTGGTTGTAAATTAAGTAAGTTTGATGATACTAAAGATGTTGATCAGACAATATACAGATCTATGATTAGTAGTCTTCTTTATGCTACAGCTACAAGACCCGATATTATGCATGCAGTTTGTCAAGTTGGCAAGTTTCAGGCTTCACCAAAAACTTCTCATCTACTTGCAGTCAAAAGAATTTTCAGATATCTTAAGGGGACAACAGAGTATGGTTTATGGTATCCTACAGGTAATCAGCTTGATTTATATGCTTTCACTGATGTTGATTGAGCAGGTTGTGTTGATGATAGGAAGAGTACTAGTGGAGCAGTATTTTTTCTTGGAGGATGTCTTGTAAGTTGGTCAAGTAAAAAACAATCAACAGTCTCTCTGTCTACTGCTGAAGCAGAATACATTGCAGCTGCAACTTGTTGCACTCAGGTTTTATGGATGAAACAGATGCTGGAAGATATACATATTCATTATAATGAACCTATACCTATATTCTATGATAATACCAGTTGTTAGCATCAGAAGTCACTCTTGGATTGCTTGCAGGAGCAGAGCCCAACACCCATCAGTTTTATGTCACGATTTGATTAATGGGGTGATCGAATGGAAAAGACTCAAGAAGATATAGCTTTAACGTAGGACACTGGGCCTGGTATGTAGACAGCAAGGGAGGTCTTGATCCAACTTCCATCAGTAGAATGATTAAAGGGTGGTAGATGAAAGACTTGTGAGAAAGGTGAACAAGACTGCCTCGAGCGATAGGCCTTCGGAAGCTTGAGGATGAAAAACTCAGAAGCCAAGATCCTCTTGGTCCAGAGCTTCAAGGAGCTAAAGAGTGACTCGATTGGATCCTCCAATTTTGAGTCGTTCGGCGCTACGAAAATAACAGGGACTGATTAGAAACAATGTAACTGCTACAGTGATCCAACCTACATCATCCTATAACAGCTACAACTCGACTGGATCCTCCAATTCCGAGTTGTTCTAACACAGTAAACAAGAGATGGAAAAGAGGCTTACATCCATAAAGTAAGAAATCTCCAATGCCATATACATTAACCAGAGCGACCAGCGCTTCATCAAAACTTTACAATCAGGAGCTTTGCTCAACCATCGATAGATTAAAAAATGTAAAAACTGAGTACATATACTTGGGCAGATTTTCCCAACAGAGGCGCGCTCGCCCTCCAAGGTGTAGCGTCTCTTCAATCAATATTTGGGGTGGAAGTCCTTCGTCAGATGTCTCCTTAACTTCGCATGACCTTTGTAGGGGAGGTAGCTGAAACATTAAAGGCCAAAATGGCATGTGCAGATTTCTCTGTCTAACCGAGGACTTCAGCATGGCTTCTTTGGAAAAATCAGTACACAGGACCCCTTCGAGCAGACCGCTTGCCAGACCATCCATACCTCACACTTAAGAAGTGAAAGGAGGTTTCAACCACCCGCTCTTGCCTTCATTTACTCCAAGCGGAAACCAGGAGCGAAATCGTCGCACCTGGAAATCGCGATGATCCTTTCGGCGACCGGATTCAACGCTTTTGGCCCCTTTTGCTTAGATCTTTTGTTTCCCAAATGACCATGGACTGTGACCTTGCTTTTATTTCCATAGGGGCTTTCAGCGTTCGTGAATAGGAAGGAGATGATCCTTGCTTATCATAGTTGCGATGGGCGAAACGCTGAGACGGCTCAATTGGGCGCCACGTATCCTCCAAATCTGATGGTCCTAAACTCTCCCGACGCTGATGTGGGTCCCAGGTCCTGGATGCTCTCATTACTTCATGCATCGGGGATATGAGGGATTTTCTACTTGCACTTCGAAACCGCGATGGGAGAAAAGGTGGGGAGCCTAACCGTGCGCCAGGTGTCCGCTTCAGATGGATGACTGAGACTGCCCCTTGATACCGCGGGCCCGACTTTGGGTGCCATCGGTGCTTCGGGGTTCAGGATTTCGAAATGTACAACAACATAAAACCTTCACCCCTTGAACTCGCGACTGCCGAAAAGCCGATGGAACTAGATCTCGCGCCACGCATCCCTCGGATGGATGGTTGTTATTCTTCCCTGCATAGAATATGGGCGCGATCTCTTTGCGCTAATCTCGGTGCAACTCTACTATCCATGATTTCCCGCTGACCGCCGATCTGCCCTTATGAAAGGATATGGACCGTTGTCAATATAATTTTGCTCGCTTACTGGCTGGAAGCTTGAAACGAGATTTTTCCATGCTGCGCTTGGGTGCTCCTCGTACAACTTGCAGACCCGAATACTCTTGTGCCTAGGACAAGAAATGTCACTAACACCAGTGCAATTAGTATTTCTAAAAATCCTGTTATGCATTCCAAAACAAAGCACATTCCCATTAAATTTCATTTTCTAAGAGAGCAGGTTATGTCTAAAGTTATTAAAGTGGAATACGTTGGCACAAAGGTTCGGATTGTAGATGTATTTACTAAACATTTACCTAAAATGCAATTTGAAAGTCTCAGGGATCAGTTGGGGGTTTACCCTCTGTAATTTCATTTCATTCTCAAAGATTGCAAGGGCTTCATTATAAAATCAGACTACACAGGTTTATTGACTATTATTGATAGGGGGAGTTGCTACTGAAATGATACATCTTTGCAAGTGGTTTTCTTTGCTCAGGGGGAGTATGGTTGTTTCCTTTGCCATAGATGTCAAAAGGGGGAGAAGATATTTAAAGTTTTCCATCAATGCCAAAGGGGGAGTTTGTTGGTAGGAATTGTAGCTTGCACAGTTTGCATAGGACTTGTTTTTGTCATTAATGTCAAAATTTAAAATGCCAAAGGGAGAGTTTGTTGGTCAGTTTTCACAGGCACCGTAGATCAGTTTTCACAGGCAAAGCTTGAATTTTGGAGATCATCAATTTCAAAGATCGTCACTTCGGGAGTTTCTATTTAGGGATTCTGGGAGTTTCTATTTCAGGATTTTTGCATGGTAAGCAAAAACTCCAACATCACGAAGTCCCGAATGTTGAAATATCGAAAGGGACACACATCACCTGATTCTGGGAGTTTCTATTTCGGGATTCCGGGAGTTTCTATTTCAGGATTTTTGCATGGTAAGAAAAAACTTCAACATCACAAAGTCCCAAATGCCCAAATACCGAAACCATGATAGCCATCCATCTCGATGAATGATTAAGTCATATCCGTTGGATTAAGCAAAGGAGGAGTAATATAAGAGTTGTATATGACCATTGATCTGTCCTCGAGAAGTTAAAAAGAACCGTCTTATCTATGTCCACCAGATCAAATGTGAAGCCATCAGATCATTTAGGGTTTTGTGACTTGGAGTGTCGAAACACTTCATCATAGAAATGTCGAAATGCCGAAATGCGAAATGTTGAAATGTCAAAATGTGAAACGCCGAAAATTTTGGGGTTTGTGACTTGGAGTATTGAAACACTTCATCACAAGAAATGCCGAAACGTCGAAATGTGAAACACCGAAATACCTTTTTGGTGTAGGCAGTGGTTACCACCGATGGTCATGTGAGAGGGAGGAGCTAGCATGAAGCTAAGCTCTATTGCAGGGTTTTGTAACTTGAAGTGTCAAGACTCTTCGACACAGGATTGCTGAATTGTCGAAATGCAAAATGTGAAATGCATTTCGATTAACTTGTGATCACGGCCAATGGACATATGGGTTAGCACAAGTGGTTTGCCAAAGCGCTCAAGGGTTATTCCGTGCTGAAAAATTAAAACAAATGTATGTTCATCGAACGGTGCTGGTTAAATGTTTAAACTGATCATGTGGATATTGTTCGTCTTGATGCCTTGACCAATAATAATCACTGTAAGGTAGTTATTCAGTTATTGTAACTAAATATTCGAAGCCTGAGGGTTCGAGTGTACGCTCTGAATGTACAGGGTAGAAATAAGTGAAATTGGGTGAGATGAATGGTTGTGCGTTTGGAATTAATGGTACAGCCGTAGCTCTAAGGTAAAATTCATTTTTGTAAATGAATATAAAACTGAAATAAAATCATATAGGGACAGTGAGAAGAAATGATGAAGATATAGAAAAGATCAAGGGGAGAAGAATGGATTTTGATATGATTATATAAACAGAGAGGAAATGAATGATGAATCTTTTTCCAGAGAATATAAAGAGTTGGTTTGCAGGTTCTTAGTGACATAGAATGATATTAGGGTGGTAGGGAGGAGCAAGGGGAGACTATAAAAGTCTCCTATACAAGTTGGTGCTTGTACATCTAGGAGTTGTAGCTTCCATTCAATAGGTGCTGAAGAAACAGAGGTAGCAGCCTCATCTGGGTTGTAGCTCAGATGAGGAGTTGGAGCTTGCCTTTCATTCATAAGAAGAAGAGGTTTTTCCCTTTTGGGTTTCCTCATAAAAAATCACTGTGTCACTGTTTCATTTATGTGATTATATATTTATTGGTTAAATGTATTACTGCAAGTTAAATGTTAAAGGCATGATTTATTGATTAATAAGTAATATTCTTATAAAATGAAAGAAATTTTATACAACTGATTCACACCCCCCTCTCTCAGTTGACTTATGTTGTCGTTAGACCAAAACCCGTGGGTGATTTGTAAACTCATCACCGCTGGAGTTAATGGATCCATAGGAGGTCGTTAGACCATGTCGCGAGTCCCAAAGGAGGTGTTGAACACCAATTCAACAATCTCCGCCTCAACACCAACTGAGGGCTCTCATCACCAACTGAGATACTCGACACCAATCGAGCGGACTCGAACCCATAACCTTTCGCTCTAATACTAGTTTAGTGGCAGTACAATTTCCGTTAGACCAAAACCCGCGGGTGATTAGTAAACTCATCACCACCAAAGTTTATGGATCCATGGGAGGCTGTTAGACCATGTCGCGAGTCCCGAAGGAGGTGTTGAACACCAATTCAACAATACTCAACTCTGATGTTCTTTTCTACACCTTGATCCCTGTTGGCAGTGATTATATAACTATTATTTTTATAAGCTACCTACACAGGGTCTATGAAATTTTATTACTCTTCATGAGCATTTCTCTAAACGACAGTTGTAAGTCGTCGCATTTTACCTATCATCTATTCATTCTTCGTTTTCATGACTGAAAGCATGAAAACTCGCAACTATCGTTACTTTTATGTTTTAAAATTTCATTGAAAGCATATGGTTTATTACAGAATTGTGATTTCTTGCTATGAGCATGTTGCTCTCCTTGTTTGTGACCCTTTCAATTCTAAGCATGCCTAAGAGATTTATGGTTGTATGAAAAAAATACCCCCACCATTTGATATTCAATTTTTTTTGTATGGATTTTGGTTTGATTTTTGATCATATTTCTTCCATGAAACTTTTGACTATTCGATTTTTGTAAACCTACCTAACTTTGCACTCAAACTATGATGCGTGCACTATGTTTTCAGAGTACTCTGGTCCTAGCATGTACCCAATGCCAAGGTGTCATACAATGTACATGATGTCATTACTCCTTAGAATGGTCTCGAGTTTCACAAAACTCTTCACACATGTTTTGATTAAACACCTTGCCCATCATTTGAATCATCACAGCATGTATTGATAAGGCTTGGGGCTTTGGATCTATTTTTTTTTTGCAAACCCTACCTGTGTGATGTGCGTTAATTACCCATATGTTCAGTATGGCTCCAGTGGTAAGGGTCGAACTGAATGAAATCCAAACCCTGCTCTCATATCATAATGCTAGGGAAGATTTGGAAAGAAATAGTTGGCATATGTTCATCGAAAAGTTTCAGGGTTTTAATCTTCAGGTCACCCAAAAGTTTGCCTTAACCTTTGATGGTTGTAGGGAAAAAATCGGTGATGTGCAATTGGAAGTAACCAAATATTTCCTAAGTCAAGCCACATGATTGCCAGCGGTTGGTTAGAAATGGTTCAAGAACGCGAAAGTGGAGGAGGTCCCTTGGACTTTACTGTTTACCTCACAAAAAATAACCAGTTGTGATCGAGGTATGCCAATTTCGTTCTTGAAACCTAGGTGGCATGATTTACTTGTTGTAGTGAAGCAATTCATCACATGTGAGGGATGATTCAGACTTGTTTTCATATATCATTTACGCCTGCTTATGAGTTTTATTGGTTTTCTGTTGAATATGCCTTATTATCTACTCAGAAGTCTATATAAAATGGGGAAAAGAATTAGGAAACAAAGGCCAGATTCAAGTCTGTTTCACCATGGCCTCATTAAAATCATCCTCATACACCAGTTACAGTCACAAAATGATTGTTGGGATTCGTTCATTATGCGAAATGGTTTTGGTAACCCTGAGTTGGGAGAAGTAGATAAGCCAGTCGTTGAGGAAACCCTTGTGAACCAAACGGCCTCTCCTCCATCTCTCCAGGCTTGTGATTTTTCCCCTACAGCGAACCCTCGATCTACCCTAAGGTCATTCAATAGGACATTCGACCGATTGCACATCCAAAGGATTGTATTAAAACTGTGAGGAAGCCTTCAGGAAAGAAGTTAAAAGGTAGTGTTGATGTCAATTTCAAAAACAAAAGAGTTGGTCGGTTGATTTCTCAAACTCTTTGAAATAAAACAAACCCTGGGGAAAACACGATCAGCATGATTGAAGTGAGCGAAAGCTCAAACTCAGAAATTGACAAATTCCTTGCTGAAGAGGACCCTGTGTCATTCGAGCTATACCTTGACCGACCCTATAACTATGTCAATAATCTGCCTCCTTGTTTGAAAGATAACCCAGAATTCCCTAGTATCCAGCTCTGTGATAAATCTACCATCTGCATGGAGGATTCTCCGACCCATAATGTTGTTCGTTCTAATGCAAACTCCTTACAGTCACAATGTGATGTGTGCCGATCGTGGATCGACAGATACTATACCGATGTCCCACTGCTATAGTCACGAGTCAAGTCTTTAAGAGACCAAGTTGATATGTTGACAAACAAAAACAACATACTTGAATCCATCATCCAAGGGAAGGAGAAGCATTTGAAATCTACAGGTCATATGATTTTCAAAAACGTAGAGGCAGCTACAGCTATCGTTAATTCCAAAGTTTCTTGATACGTTTTGATTTCATGATTAGATGTATGATTTTTTTTAATTTAATAGCATGATTGTGTCATTCTTAAGTTAGGATATTTGGTTTGATTGAATAAACTATTTTTTATTATTAAGATTAGGCTGTTTTGTTTATTCAATAAAATAAGATTGCATTTCCTATTATAACTAGCTACAGAATCTCAAGATTCTGTAGCCAGTTAAGAAAATTCAAATTGTTTGATTTGATGACTGAAAACATATCTGAGATCTTCTTATTTTCTTTTGTTTTCGGGATAATTAAGGAGCCCATGATTTCAAATATAATATGGGACACTTTTTGAGATCTCCCGGCCATATCAATTTTGTATTTTGAGCAAACAGAATTAGACTGCTGGTAGTTTTTTTTGATATCTAGTGAAATCAGGGTGGTTGCATCCCCCTTTATTTTTTGAAACCAATTTGATCTTATGAACAGGAAACAGTTATGTTTCCTGAAACCTATATAAACATATCATTTTGTAAACATTTGGATCATCTCATCCTGGGGCAAGAGTATGGGAGTTTTTATCGCAGACTTGAATGAAACAGAATGCACGTTACAGCTTTATATTTTCTGTATGATGTTTTGATTCAAGTTATGTTTATGTTGATTCGATAATATATGGTGATTGTTTTATTCGTCGTGATTTATTATCATTTGACATGATTCATTTTATATGCTGCCCATTTCTTATGTTTCAGATACAATATATACATAGTGATCATCTATCCAATTTAAATTAGGAGATTCATCTCTAATTTCTGTTGAATGTCTGCATGCAAGTTCTTACAGGAAGATTTATCTTGTCGTAATTACTTGTAAATCATTACATCACTGTAACTATGTCCTTTTTATGTTCTATTATTATAATTCGATCTCCAACATTATTGTTTCACATTTATTCGGAGCAATCTCAAGATCTGTTGCAGGTTCACTTCTCAGATAAAAGTGGTTGGATATTCAATATTGAACAGACATTGGATGCGATAACAGGTTAACATGTTATTTGATTTCATTAGCTTTCTGAATATAGAAGTTTTCCATATATATAACATTTTCTACTATCTATTGTTTTCTGTTCAACTAGGCAGTTTAATATTTGATTTCATGAGTGTATATATCTAAGAAAATAAACCCAAAACAAATTAGATAGTATTTTCACTTTCTTTATCACTGTTGTTAAAGGAACCAATCTACATTGATTTTTATGAGTTTAGATTAAAACTCGTGTTTTGTACAGATTGTATATAAAGTTATTGATCATATTTCGGTTAAATAAATTGTACATATATATATATATATATATATATATGTGTGTGTGTGTGTGTGTGTGTGTGTGTGTGTGTGTGTGTACTTATAGATTTTAGAAATTGTTATTTATTAGGTTATTGTTTTTCCTTTAGTAATTTTTTTTTTTTTTTGCCTTCTTTAGGACTTAGATCGGCCAACGGAGCCGAAAAACCCGTCGGAGTGAATTAATCCAAACGGCTTGGGTTAATTAGACAACCTCAGACCGGATTAACTCCTCCAGTTGACAAGCGGTCAATTTCGCCTATCAACAATCCTGTAGAAAGTGATACTTGATTGGAATGTGCTTTGTCTTAGAGTGCATCACCGAGTTCTTTGATATGTTGACGATGCTTGTATTATCACAATAGATTGGGATGGGCTCATCATACTCAACATGTATATTTGTCAGAGTTTGTTTCATCCAAAGAACCTGTGTACAACATGATTCTGCTGCAATATACTCTGCCTCGGATGTAGATAAAGATACATATGATTGTCTCTTTCTTAGCCATGCTACTAAACACTCACCCAAGTAGAATGTTGCTCCATTGGTGCTTCGTCGGTCATCAATACAACTTGCCCAATTTGCATCTGTGTAAGCAATAAGTGATATATCCTTTCATTTTGGATACCATAATCCAAAATCTTATGTTCCTTTGAGATATCTGAAAATCCTCTTCACTGCTAATACATGTGATTCCTTTGGTGATGCTTGAAATCATGCCACTTGTCCAACTACCTACATTACATCTGGTTTGGATGTTGTCACATATAGTAGGCTTCCAATCATTGACTTGTATTGTCTCTGATCTGTAGACTTTGAATCATCATCTTTGCTCAACTTGTAACTAGTTTGCATGGGAGTGATATCTGGTTTGCAATCTTCCATTCCGAACCTCTTGAACATTTCTTTGATATCCTTGGTTTGAGAAATAAAAATTCATTGGTTTCTTTGATGTATCTAAAGTCCCAGAAAGAAGGATAATTCTCCAAGTAATGACATTTCAAATTCATTTTGCATATCCTTTGCAAATTTTCGGCTTAACCTGTCATCATCACTACCAAAAATAATATCATCAACATAAACTTCAATTAATAAAATATTACCTTGACTTACCTTGAAGTAGAGGTTGTTGTTTGCACTTCCTTTTCTAGACAATATTTTTCATTTCCAATTTCACCTAACACATATATGTTGCTTGAATTTCTTGCAGCTGTAGCAATCAATTTCCCTGAACCTTCTTTTCTTATCTCACACTTTTGTGAATAGAAAGTAACTTTATGACCACATTTGACTCACACTTAGAAGATTATGTTTCATATCTTCTACTAGTAGAATATTTTCTGCCTTTTCATTCTTGTTCCCAATTCGGACTATGCCTTTTCCAATGATTTTGGTTGAATCATCATTTCCAAATGAGACTGATCCATCTTTTTCCTTTCGTAATGTAACAAACTTGTCTCTATCACCTATCATCTGTTTTGAACACCCATTGTCAACATACCAACCATGTTTCTTCTGTTTATCTTGTAGAGTGAGTGTGCATGCTTCATTGCTATATTGATCTTGCTTTCTTATCGATGTCCTTTTCTGAGATTCCTGTCTGTGACTGTTGTTATTCTGTTGAGTTTCTTTAGGAGGGACTGTCATTCTGCAATATTTGGCCACGTGTCCAAAATTGTTACATTTGTAACATTCCACTTCAGTGCTCAAAGATTCAAACTTGTTGTAACTTATTCTTTGTGTTTCACTAGGTCTTCTTGAGTAACCCCTTTGTGTATGATTCTCAAAGTTGTTATTGTTCATGTTG
>ML787554.1:277113-333152 GCA_009831015.1 Picea engelmannii | reverse complement strand
AATTACTCATTTATTATATCTAACTACCATAGTGGGCCTTATTTAATAATATAGTGGACCTAGTCCACCTTACATTGAATGACCTCCACTATTATCACTATGGACCCTCTGGGCCCCCCCACTACCTCTCTAGCTACCTTACAAAAAACAATCAACAATGTCTCTGTCTACTGCTGAAGCAGAATACATTGTAGTTGCAACTTGTTGCACTCAGGTTCTATGGATGAAACAGATGCTGGAAGATATACATATTCATTATAATGAACCTATACCTATCTTATATGATAATACCAATGCAATTAGTATTTCTAAAACTCCTGTTATGCATTCCAAAACAAAGCACATTCCCATTAAATTTCATTTTCTAAGAGAGAAGGTTATGTCTAAAGTTATTAAAGTGGAATATGTTGGCACAAAGGATCGGATAGTAGATGTATTTACTAAACCTTTATCTAAAATGCAATTTGAAAGTCTCAGGGATCAGTTGGGGGTTTACCCCCTGTAATTTCATTTCATTCTCAAATATTGCATAGGCTTCATTATAAAAATCAGACTGCACATGTTTATTGACTATTATTGATAGGGGGAGTTGCTGCTGAAATGATACATCTTTGCAAGTGATTTTATTTTCTCAGGGGGAGTATGGTTGAATAGATGTCAAAAGGGGGAGAAGAGATTTAAATTTTTCCACAATGCCAAAGGGGGAGTTTGTTGGCAGGGCTTGCAGTTTGCACAGGGCTTGGTTTTGTCATTAATGTCAAACTTTAAAAATGCCAAAGGGGAAGTTTTTTGGTCAGTTTTCACAGGCACCGTGGATTAGTTTTCACAAGCACTGTGGTTCCTAATTTGGAGATCAACATGTCTCTTGACATACCGAAATACGAAACCACGACTTAATCTCCATTTCAGAGTTTCAGATACCGGGAGTTGGAGGTGTCAAGGACACTCACGACAAGAATGATGAAATCGCGAAATGCGAAACCATGACTTAATCTCCATTTTGGAGTTTCGGATACCGAGAGTTTGAGGTGTCAAGGACACTCACGACAAGAATGATGAAATCGCGAAATGCGAAAGATCAGAGCATGTCAAAGACTCCATTTCGGAGTTTCGCAGATCGGGAAATCAAAGATCAAATGAACTTTAACCTTTGAAGTAGCAAACCTCGAAATCTCGAAACAGAGACATCAACAAACCACGTCAGCTAAGGACATGTGGCACAATCAAGCAATGACAAGTGTCAAGTTGATTCAACATTTCAAGCACATGTAAGTCACGAATCAGAGTGACATGTGGTAGCTATTCGGCACGTGTCAATCCACGTGTGACGTCAACAGGTTTATGTCACATTGAAACTTTCTATTTTGGGGTTTTACATAGCTAGCAAAAACTCCACCATCACGAAGTCTCGAACTCCGAAATGATGAAAGGGACTATTGTGAGTCTCGAAAACCCGAAAGGAAAAACTATGAAATCTCGTCAACCGTCCATCTTAGTGGGTTATGTGAACCATCTGATCACTTCGGAGATTTTATGATCATGAATTTTATAATGTTGGAGTCACGATGACTCGAAGGGAAAAACGTTGAAATCCCATCAGTCGTTCGATTAAGAAAATAAGGGATCAAATTATGAAGTTTTGTGGACCGTTGATCTAGCTCCATTTCGGGGATTGCGACTTGGAGTGTCGAGACACTTCTTCACAGGAATGTCGAAATGCCGAAATGCCGAAATGTGAAAAACACCTTTTGGTTTAGGCTGTGGTCACTGTCAATGGTCATGTGAGAGGGAGGATCTAGCACCAAGATAAGCTCCTTTTAAGCGATCGTAACATGAAGAGTCGAGACTCTTCACCACAGGAATGTCGAAATGTCGAAATGCCGAAATGAGAAATGGAAAAATCAACGTGAGACCCTGTTCTTGTAATCCAACGGTGTTGGATACTTGGAAATATGATCAAAGGGCTATTGTTTCTCTTCATGATTAATTGTTCAATTACAATTCAGTTAGCAAAACCGAATCATGCTTCTTGGATGGTTGGCGTTTCAGTTGCTAAAGCGTTATTCTAGGGATTTGAGGGGTAACCGAAGGGGTTGTAGAAGATAAAAAAAACACGCAGTGAATATGTGGCGTTGGTGCGTATGGAATAAATGGTACAACCGTAGCTCTAAGGTAAAATTCATTTCTGTAAATGAATATAAAACTGAAATAAAATCATACAGGGACAGTGAGAAGAAATTATGAATATATAGCAGAAATCAAGGGGTGAAGAATGGATTTTGATATGATTATATAAATAGAGAGGACTTGAATGATGAATCCTTTGCCAGAGAAGATAAAGAGTTGGTTTTCAGGTTCTTAGTGACAGAGAAGGATTCTAGGGTGGTAGGGAGGAGCAAGGGGACACTATAAAAGTCTCATGTACAAGTTGGTGCTTGTACATCTGGGAGTTGTAGCTTCCATTCAATAGGTGCTCAAGAAACAAAGGTAGTAGCCTCATCTGGGTTGTAGCTCAGATAAAATAAGAATGTAAAGAGGAGTTGGAGCTTGCCTTTCATTCATAAGAAGAAGAGGTTTTTCCCTTTTGGGTTTCCTCATGAAAAATCACTGTGTCACTGTTTCACTTATGTGATTGTATATTTATTGGTTAAATGTATTACTGCAAATTAAATGTTAAAGGCATGATTTATTGATTAATAATTAATATTCTTATAAAATGAAATAAATTTTATACAACCGATTCACCCCCCCCCCTCTTAGTTGACTTATCATGTACAACAGACATCACCAATCTATCAAAGTCCATGTAAAGGAACAAGGATCCATCGGAATGCACGAGTACCTAACCGTTGCATCTGCTAGTCTGATAGGATGTCCTTCAATCACATGGATCATTCAATCTCTTGATGAACTCCCCCTAAATGTACATAAAACTTCTAGTTTTTCGGCACCTCCTAGAGTCTACAACCAACATGGTCCACTCAAGAGTATCCATCTAAAACATGGCCTCCTCCTCCAAGTGTTTACCAACTCTATAATAGAGATTATGCATTGTACCAAACAAGTTATCCAAATCATCAAGGACACATGGAAAAGGGGTATGCATGCTTATATATGTCTTACACAATATCCCCTTTACATGTTACATAAATGAAAGTACATACAATTAACATACTCCATCTCATGGAGACACCAGGTGTAAGCTTAAAAATTTTCAAGGACCAATCCATCGGATCAAAACATGACACCATAGACTTGTTACAATTACAAAGTGTGATTCACATTACCATATGGTCAAGTCTGTTTTTATTTTGTTGAAATCCCCTTACTTCGGCCCTAAGTATCTTGTTATCTAGTGATTTCTTCGTTGTAAATAAAATTAGCAACTCACAGAACGACATACACTTGCTGGAATATTCAACTCAATAAAGATAGTGGAAGCAATATTGGATACCAAAATCTCATGCACAATACACAAAGATATTATGCCCATCAACTAACCTTATCATTCAAATAACTTCAAAGCTTACAAGGGCTCCCGTACATGGGATAATGACCCACAAAGAAATACAGAAAACTATAGATAATACCTACAAACCCTAGCAACTCTTGATCAGTTGTACGATCCCTAAATTTCATGTTTCCCGAGATGTACATGTCTTTCCCTTAGAAAATTTGTGTATACACACATGTCTCCACTAAAACCTACATACACGCACTCAAAGTCTGTATGAAACTCTATACGGCATGATCATGATGTTGTGACTCCAATTTGTTGAAACCCACTTGTGACTGCATCTGTTCTCTCTTCTCCTTTACCTGATCGTTACACACCTAAATGTCGCACCACCAAATGTCGCACTTAAGTGTTGTAAGTGTCATATGCACCTTACTAAGTGTTGCATGCACTTTATCAAGTGTCGCATGCACCTTACTAAGTGTCATGTGCACTTTATTAAGTTTCACAACTTTGACACCATGGAAGAACATTTGTCATAATCCCTAGTCATTGTGGAAGAGAAAAAATCATCATGCGAAGGTTGAAACAATACCTTTTACCTTGAGGTTTTCACCATTTTTGAAGGTCAACGCTCCCCTACCATGTATAGGGAACGTTGTCAATGCCATGTGCTTAATTTTGGGGGAGCGTTGAAGTGGTTAGAGGGAGTTATGGCTATCCCACCTTATTCGAAGGGTTAGTTCTGAGACGATGAGGTCAAGGATTCGAGTCATATCTCATGGATCCATCTTAGATAAACTCAATATCTATGAGATAAGCTAAATCCCATCTTATGGAGCTAAAAAAATACTCCATGTTGGTTAAGCCTCCCACTCCTACATAATGAGTGAATTCCAAGGTAAAAAGGGAGGAGAATTCATGAGAGCATCATAATTCTAATATTGAGACATTTAGGAGAGGGTTTTATAGGAGGGCTTGGATGAGTTTTTGCAATGTCAACATTGGACTGTAAGTGCTTCACTATGGCTTTCCATTAATATATAATTTGGCCTATTCCCTTCATTTTTTGTGTCATTAGCTCATGCATCTCTATTATTAGGAGATTCATCATAGATATATTTGTTTTCACTTGACAATATAGTGTAGAGGACAGTGGTTTCTCCTTGTTCTTTGTAGGTTTTTTCTTGCACCTAGGAGCTTGGTCAACAAGGTCAAAGGTTGGAGTAGCGAGGACAACCATTGTAAGAAGGTAAGTCACCTATCTATTTATTCTCATTTAATTGTATAAATATGTCTATAGGGGAGTTAGTGTCCAATTTTTTTCTTATGTCTTTGGATCAAAGAGGGGTCTTGGTCCAAAGAGGGGTTTCACCTGTCCGCAGGGGGAACTTTACCACAACAAAAAATTGGCGACTCCATTAGGGAGATATTTTAATAGTCTTCCTTGGTTTCTTATAGCATTTTGAATCTTGATTGTTACTTGATGTTGTTTAATTCGATGCCTTTTTATTTCTCCCTTCCCTCATCATGATTGGGAAGTTCATTGAGTCAAACACCTGATTCCATTTGAATCTAGGAAAACTTTTGTGCTTTTTCAACCATTTCTAGGCTTCAACACTCCTTTATAGTGGCCTGCAAAGCGTTGAAAACCCTTATCAACACTCCATGTCAGTGTTATGAGGAGAATTGATCTTTGTTCAATGCCCTGTATACCTTATTACAGGAGCATTGATCTCCTTTCTAGGTCAGTTTTAAGCTCATTTTGCCTCTTTTTTCTCAGATTCTTGATTCAGAGTTTTGCCTCGTAGTCTTTTATGATTGGTTATGACTTTGTTTGACTGAAATAATTGTGATTACCATTCTTTATTTCCTTTTCTGATTTTGCAAGTCCTTCAAATTTTTGGAATGAGCATGACAACCTTGGGCTAATCTGATCCTTTGGTCAAAATTTTCCTTACCAGCAGTTTGATTCTCATCACGAAGGTTCTCAAACTTCTATTATCTTGATTTCAAAACTTTTTAAGTGTCTTATTTGATTGATTTTGAAGTCTTCTTCATTGATTTGGTATTGAAAGTATTGCTTCGAGCATTGTTTTTTAGCCTTTTTATCTTCTATGGGAATCTTTTTATCCTTTGAATGTTAGAAGCTATATAATCTTATTGAAACTTGGCATTTATCTTTGATTCTTGCTACTCATTTTTTGAGGTTTTCAAACAATGATTTCCTTTCTCTTTTACAATTTTGAGTCTGTTAGCACTAAGAGTCACCCTCAAACTACTAGAGGATAAGCCCAGTACCCATCAAATAGGTTTGTAATGGTAAATTTATGATAAAATGTCAAATGGATAAAACTCAGCACAACAATGCTCAAACACTAAAATTTATAGGCAAGATGCATAAGCAAGTGAAGTATTGGCTAAATTCAGTCAGTGATTTAAACATAAGTGTGGGTAGAAGGAAGAATTTAATGAGGAATATGAATAAGTCTACTATCAGCATCATGCCTTACTAGAAGACAAATGAGGAAAAGTTTAGACACAGGAACTTTTTAATCTAAAATTTAAAACACTGATAACAATTACAGCGGCATCACAATCAAGCATACATTGTAACACAGCTATAATACACCAATTGAATCATTCAATGATGAGAAAAATAGAGTTAGACAGCAGTAAGATGATGGAAAAGAAAGCTAACATCTATTAGGAAAAATATCTCAAATCCCATACATAAAACCAAAGTATGGCTATGTTACATCAAAACATTACATAAGGGAGTCTATGCTCAACCATTCAAACCCAAAAATGTCACTCTAATGCTGCATTTATATCCTAAACAATGAGTGATAGCATAAAATTCGAGTTGGATCCTCTTACATAGGATTCTCCCACTAAAAACTGAAAATCTTACATATGTACAAGTTGAAAAAACAAACTTCTAAAAACAGAGAAAATGTCGGCAACAACCCTAACACCATAATCTTTTCATAGTGAGGTGTTCCTTGGGTGCATATCCTTCATTTCCCTGTGTCCACCAGCTCCAACTGACCTCCAAGCATCTGTGCTAAGATCCACTAGCCACCTGGTAACCGTTGATTCCCTCAAAACCCATCAAAACAAGAACTGGCAGCAAATCCAAAAGTGATGATTGTATCAGCCAATTCGTAGCGGATTTCGCAACGAATTATGTAGTGAATTCTATAGCGCCCGCATGTGTAGACTATTTCATAGCGAGGTTTCATTTCTTTCTGACTAGATTATTTCATAGCGCATTTTGCAACGAACTGTGCATCTTATGTGTATGAAGATCATTTCACAGTGCATTCCATAGCGAACTTGCAACTTTGTCTGTGTATATCATTTTGCAACGTGAGGTGCTACGAAATGTCCTATAGTTTTTTGTGTTGTGCATTTGAGACAAAAATCATCAAAAACCTTAGCCAAAGGTATATAAGCCTGTAGAAGCCTCCAAATAGGGTGTAAGCATGATACTTTCCACAAAAACTTCAAAAGACAAGGATAACCATCTTCAAAAATGAGAGTCTTTTAGCCACTCCATTTCACCTCTTGAGTCTAGTACTTCTTCTAGATACAGCTTGAGATAACACATTCATATTTCTCTGAGATAAATAATCTTTGAATGGTTTCAACTCCAGCTTGAGATTTCTAATCTGAGATTGTAAATCTTTGTTCTACCTGTATAAATTTCTAAGCTGCCTATGAAGTGGAAGAAATATCCATTAGATCCTTTAGTTTTTTCCTCCAGCCAATCCTTCTCCCTTCAAGTGAGAAATTTCCTTTCTGGCATCTCTGAGTTGTCTAATCAACCTCTTGAAGGTAGGGTTATCAGGGGGAGTGGTGATGTCTATGATTTCAACATGTTTCTCAACATTCTCACCTTTACCCTTATCCTTCCTCTTGACATGAGCTTATGTTATGAATTCTTGTTCATAATTTTCCTTCTTGATTGATGACCTGGTGAAGGGCCTCCTAGATTTAGTCTCAACTGCAGCAGTAGGTGAGGGGAAGAGTAACTTTCTCCCTTTTTCCTGTGGTTTTACCTGAGGGAATTTCTTCTAATTCTGGAGCTAGTTGGGGTGAAAATTCCCTTTGTGGAGAGTGATGATCTCCCCCTTCTTCTTCTTCAACTTCCTTAGGAGCCTCATTATATTTAGAAATGTGTTTTACCTTTCTCCTTTTGTTTGTCTCTATGTGGGAAGCACTATTAGTTTGCAAAGGGATTTGCACCTTAGATTGAGGAGTAGGAGCTACATTTAATTGCAGATGTGCAGAGGCAATGTACTACTCCCAAGATATGTTTATTTTCTTCAACTCCTCCATCACAAGCATCCTAATCAATACTGAGTGAAAAACACTTGTGTCCACAGCCTTGGAGTTGGCTTGGACCCTGTCATCCATTTTCCCCATATTCCTAAACAAATAGAAAGGAATGTTCATAAGGTCTTTGCCTATGAAGTGCAGCAAAATTCTAATGTGGTATTGGTAAATCATATTGAATCTTCCTTCATAGGTAAAATATCTCTGGATAACCTTTAACATATTGTCAAATCCCTCAACCAAGTCACTCCTAGGCACTCCCTTTGATAGGTTATCTCCCTGAAACTTTGGTTTGAGGAACTATTTTGAGAAGGTTTCATTAAGAGTCATGTATTTAAACCATCGTTCACTAGTGTTGGGTATCTCAGTGGCTAATGCAATGATGGCTTCAAATACTTCCAATTCAAGGGTTCCCACATTGGTTTTAGTGCCATCAAAGATTAAGGAAAACTCTCTGGCTACCTCAAGATGTCCCCTCTGCATATTCTGATAGAAATTTAAGCATCCAACCCTCTAGAAAACCTCCCTGATCAGAGGTTTAGCATTAAAAAAATGCATATAATAAGGCTCGGTCCTGACCACACTCCCACCCTTGTGAGACTTCTTCTCTTGTGGTGTATCCATTTGCTATAAACAGGAGGGAAAACACTACAATAATATGAGAGATATGAGTATCCAAACAAGGACAGAGGTCTTAGGGTTTGAAATGATGGTCTTTTCAAAGCTGGCTTCTATAAAGGCTTCAGATCTTTCCTTCTATTTGACTTCTGAGCTACTGAAAGGGTAATCAAATGGTTAAGTAATGGAATAAAACCCTTCAAAAAAAAGGATATGCAAGAAAGAAGCAGCTGCCAAGGTTCTAATCTCGCACTTCACCATCATGTGCAAGGTCATCACAAGTATTGATCAGTAAGTCTCTAAAATTTCAATGCAGACGGGCTTTAGATTTGAAATATCAATTGAAAATATAAAGGAAATGAGTTGATGCAGGTTATGTGATCAGAGGATAACGATCTGAGTTTGATACACATGCTTGCAACACTAGAACATGGGATCCGTAGCGCAATTTGTAGCAAATTTCGCAATATAATAGCAAGGGACAAGAAAGATATAGGTACAGTGGATTTGACAGGAAATACTTGCTCAATTGTGGTAAAAGAGGATGAAAATACTGCAGCTAATGAGAATTTAGTGATAGCAAAGGTAAAGGGGTTGGTTGGTAAAGGGATCCACAATTTTTAGCGTCGGGTGCTATGAAAATTCAGCACAACCTTAATTTGATCTTCAACAGAGCTCAAACAACTCAAGGAGCACCTAGACACCATGGCTTGACAGTAGATAAGATTCAAATTGAATGAGACCGTCTGCAACATATCTAACCTCCAATTCCCCTCTGCCAGCCAGTCTGTAGCAGATTCCGCAGCGCTTTTCTGAACTTAGGAGTTTCTGCAGCGTCGAACTAGGATCAAATTTCAAATCTTTGATAAAATAGTTAGAGGGCCTTAATGACTAAATCTCAAATTGTTTCCTTTAAAACATGGATGTTGAAAACAATGAGATCAGTTGACACAAGCCTCATAAGTGCAATAATGGTAATGAGGGAGATGTAGTCAAGATGCACTGCGAAATATCCTAATGAGTTGGCAGCGTACTAAAACAAATTTATTTGACCTTCTAACATGTAGAGGGATAGAGTGGAGGTGTTTAAGCGCATAACGGAGGTAATGACATGTTAGACTAGTGGTGGCATAAGGGTGATGGTGATGGTTGTCTAATCGTGTGATGAGATGAAGGTATAAACCAAAGGAATGAACCAAAGGTATAAACCAAAGGTATGGGCCAACATTCAACCATACATTTATTTTTTTCTAAGACCTAAGAAAACCATAAAGAGAAAATCAAAAGTAAAGCTTAAAAAATACTAAGGATAAAAATTAAAAAACCTAAGTATGAATTTGATCCATAACAACCTCATGTGATAACAGAGTCCTTGATTGAACAAGTTTTGAAGCTTTTCTCACACTTGGATTCTTTCGGTTCTCATCAAACATTTGAGTGCATTCTTGTCTTGATTCTTTTTTGCTTTGTGCTCCTTTGTGTTCCTTTGTGTTAGCATTGAATTCTTTCATTATCAATTGAAAGTAAGGAAGAAAAAAAGTCTTACACTTGATGTGATTTCATTGCATATACAACCAAACAAAAAGAAAAAAATTTGCATTCTTAGAAGTTTTGTTTTGGTACATGTTTTAAAAGAGCTAGTATTTCATTTGCTTTAGGATTTTTGAAACATTTATTTGATAGGTTGGCATCATTCTTCTCTCCATTTAAGAATAAAATTGAAAAGTTGCAAGATATTGAGTGCTTTTTATATTAAGAAGAAAAAGAGGTCTTCTCCTTTCCTTAAATAAAATTCATTGAACAAAATCTATTTCATTTCATTCTTTCTGCATGGTTTTGGAGTCAAGTCACAACATCATTAGTTTTATCTCTGTGGACCTTTCTGAGTAAAAACAACCATAGAAATCAACCAACGTGCTAATAAAATCAATTAGACATTTTTTTCATTTATAGCACACCAAGAGTAGTCTAAGGATAGGGCCTTTGGATTAGGGTGAAGTGAGTTAATTATCCAAGGCTACTAAACAAGATTGTAGAAAACTAAAGATTGAAAAAATACAACTATCATATAGGCATAGTCGAGAACCCCCTCTAACATAGAAGATAAGCACGAGGTTGTGTGAGGAAGAGAAATAGAGATTACCCCTCCAAATCTTGACTAATCATAGTGGAAAGATCATATATTGGGGGTTTTCTTGTGTGTCACTGGTTCATTTGGTATCGGTGCTTCCTGAATCTCGAATACGTTTGAGGTCCTCAGGAATTTTATTGGTCCACTTGTCTTCAGTCCTCTGGAAGAGCTTCGGACTTTGTTATCCTACCCATATTGTAACATCCCCGGCCACCCATGGTCGGGCCACGCTACATGAGGGAACACTTTCATTCTCTCACTGTGGAACATATTGTAACATACCCAGTATTCAACTGAACTATGCCACATAAATTTTCTCTTCAAACTGCATGCAATTATAACATATACATACAATACTCTTGGGGAATCTTTACATATAAACGTAAACAAACGATTACATTCTATAAATATACAATTTCATACTGAAATAACAACAAACACAGACATGCAGCATATACAGGGAAATACCCATAAACATACAGATAGTTATAATTACACATATGATAAACCGTAACATAAGCACGTAAATAACAATGCAGCATGTAAATTTATCACACGATTGGTACTTATCTTGGAAATATTGTCACCATCTGCGTGCAGACTGTCCATGAAACTTCCAGCCTTAGACTACACTATTCATCACTCTCAACAGTGAGTCACCCCCGAGCTGGGACTAAACTCCACTTGGGTAAAGGGATTCCTAACCAAGCTAAAGGCTCATAGACAACAGGAAAGACTTCGACTCAGGTGCTCCCTCAACTAACAGCCTACAACCTCCCATTCCCCACATGCTTGTCCCACCCAAGGAAGTGTGCCCCTTCTCTTCTCAACAGTCCTTCAGTTGCCCCACTTCCCTTCCAGGGCTTCAGCAACAGGGTGGACAGGAAGTCTCAGAGCACTGTAGTTGTAGTTTAGCACCTTCAGGAAATCAATTCCCAGGAATTCTCTCACTCAGAGAATTGATCATAGGCCTGACAACCCACCTCTTCAATTTCCCACGAGCCTGACAACCTGCTTCTTCAATCTCGCTCCCAAGCTAACCAGGTACACCAATAGGAAATGGCTATGGAAACAGGTTCAGATACGGTGAAATGAATGTCTGAAGGATAATTGACTGCGTGAGTGAAATGGTCATGGAATCATTGATTGGATGACTGAATGATGGAAGGAATCATGGGAGAGATGATCGTAAGAATGATGGTGAAGGTGTCAAAATGAGCTAAGTCCCCACAATATGTATGCATGTCCCCAACTTGACACTTGAAATGTTGGGAGCTACTTTGGTCCACTTGTCCCCAACTTTTAGAGCTTAACATAAAATAATTATCCATACTTTATGTTTTAAGAAATATTAATATAATATTCCTTTTTGGATTAAGCTCTCTAGCTTATCCCTTTCCCTTAACTTTTGGCCCTCCCTTTCCCTAACTGGTGAAGTTTAGTCCCCCATCTCTTTTATCATGGTCAGTCTACGTGCATCGATGTATTTTATATCAATCATGAGACATATACAAAATAGGCGCACTAGCCTTTAACATCTAGGTGCTCTAGCCTAATTCCAAAAAATAAGCATCCCAGCTTATAATAACTGGCTCACCAACCTATAACACATATCATATACACAAGGCTCGCTGACCTCCATACTGTGCGCACTTTAGTTACTGCACATGGTATCTGGGAATGTGCACACTACATCATTTTACTTTGCAGTACATGTGCGCACTATGCCATGAAAGGTGCATTACAAAATGATGTCAAAACAGCTCACCAGCTTAAGTACACTTACATTACATTTACAATTAGGTTCGGCTGAGGGATATTACAATCCTCTCCCCTTATTTATGCATTGTCCTCAGTGCACCATGTACCCATATACAACAAAATTTTCAAAAATCCTCAAAAAGATGCTAGTATTCTGTCCGCATTGCATCCTCATGCTCCCAAGTAGTGTCCTCAGGATCGTACCAGGTCCATTGGACCTTTACAATCCATATGGATTGATTCCAGAGCTACTTGGTTTTCCGATCCATAATGCGCACCGGATGCACTCGGAAAGCGCCTTCTTGCTCCACTTGAATCACATTCTAATCAATAACATGATTAGCATCAGGTATATATTTATTTAGTAAGGATACATGGAATACATTATGAATAGACATAGATGCAGGCAATGTAATCATATAAGTAACTGGGCCAATCCTCTCTAGGATTTCAAATGGCTCATAAAATATGGCTGCCAACTTGGCGCAGCTTCCCAGCTTCAAGGAACTCATGTTAGATTTTACCTTCAGGAAAACATGATCACCCACTTTGAACTCTCTATGGGTTCTGTTCTTATCGGCATAACTTGTCTTCCTGTCTTGAGCAGCTTTTAAATTCTGCTTAATTTTTATCATTTGGTCCTCCATCTCCTTAAGCAACTCTGGCCCAACTACTGTCCTATCAACTGGATTATCCCATCTCACTGGAGTATTGCACTTTCTGCCGTAAATTGCTTCAAATGGGCTCATCTTCAATGATGCACGATACCCATTGTTGTAAGTGAATTCTACCAAGTGCAGGTAGTCCTCCCATTTCAATGGTTTTTCCATCACATACATTCTTAGTATGTCTTCTATCACTCTGTTCACCCTCTATGTCTGTCCATCGGACTCAAGATGATAAGTTGTACTAAAGTTCAGATTCGTTATGAATCCTTTGAACAATCCCTTCCATAAATTCGAGGTGAATTTTGGGTCTCTGTCAGACACAATTGTTTTAGGAATTCCATGCAATCGTGCCACTTCCTTCATGAAAATATCAGCAACATCTGCTGACTTGTGAGTAGTTTTCAGTGGAATAAAATGGGCAGCTTTTGTAAGCTTGTCCACCACCACCATGATCGAATCATGCAACTTGCTTGTTCTGGGCAATCCCGTAATAAAATCCATTGTCACCACTTCGTACTTCCATTCAGGAATGGGAAAAGGTTGCAACAACCTTGTTGGGTGTCTATGCTCAGCTTTAACTTTCTGGCATTCCATACATCTAGCGATGTATTCAGCGATATCTCTCTTCATACCTGGCCAAAAGTAATGGCTCTTGACCGCTACCACGGTTTTCTGATATCCAGGGTGCCTTGCATAAGGAACATTATGCATTTCATGCAAAATCATACATTTCAAGTCCTGGACATTTGGAACAAAAGTTTTGTTCTTGTGCAACAGTATTCCATCTATTCCCAAATTATAAATATCCACCTTTTGTGGCATCTTACCCTGTTCTAGCTTTGCTACCAATTTTCTGTATTGCATATCTGCATTTGCAGCCTCCAGAATTTTTCTTTTAATATCAGTCTGATACATGCTAATGGATGTAGCATGTAGTTCATGCACCCTCTTGCTGAGTGCATCAGCCACTTTATTCTCTTTCACATTGATATGCTTTATATCAAAGTCATATTCGTTTAGAAATTCTAACCATCTGCTTTGCCTAGCATTTAGATTTGGCTGATCAAATAAATATTTCAGGCCATTGTGGTTTGTTCTTAGCTCGAACCTTTTTCCCATGAGGTAGTGTCTTCATTTCCTCAAGGCATGTAATATGGCTGCCAACTCCAAATCATGAGTGGCATAGTTTTTTTCATGCTCCTTCAAATTCCTTGATTCGTAACATATAACAAACCCATTTTGAGTGAGGACTCCACCAAGTCCTTCATTACATGCATCTGTGCATACAATGAAATCTTCATTTGGGTCTGCAATCCTTAGTATTGGAACACTCGTCAATAGTTCTTTCAAGTGTTGGAAACTCCTTTCACAATCCAGTGTCCATTGAAACTTCACCCCTTTTCTTTGCAAGGAAGTGATTGGGTGTGTAATCTTTGAGAATCCTTCAATAAATCTTTTGTAGTAGCCTGCAAGACCCATGAATTATCTCACCTTTGTCACATTCTTCGGCACTGACCATTTTCTAATGGCTTCTATATTTTCAGGATCCACTGCTATCCCATCCTCTGAAATGATATGCCCCAAATAATGAATTTGTTTCTTATAAAATGAGCACTTGCTCAATTTGGCATACAACGGATTCTCCCTTAATACTTGCAACACCATCCTCAAATGATGTTCATTCTCTTCCTCTGACTTAGAATATATAATAATGTCATCCAAAAAGACAATGACAAACTTGTCTAAATATCCTCAGAAAACACCATTCATTAAGCACATGAAAACAGTTGGTGCATTTGACAACCCAAATGTCACAACTATGAACTCATAATGAACATACCTTGTCCTGAAGGCAGTCTTTCTGATATATTCCTCTTTAATCCTTACCTGATGGTATCCTGATCTGAGATCTATCTTTGAAAATATCTTTGCATACTTCAATTGATCAAAGAGATCATCAATCCTTGGCAGAGGATACTTGTTCTTAACAGTCACTTTATTCAACTGTCTGAAGTCAATGCACAATCTTAATGTTCCATATTTATTTTTCACAAACAAGACTGGGGCACCCCTAGGTGACACACTTGGGCATATATACCCCTTCTTTAGAAGTTCTTCAAGCTACATTTGCAACTCCTTCAATTCTAGTGTACTCATTCTATAAGGAGTCTTTGACGCTAAAGTTGCTCCAGGCATTAGATTTATAGAGAAATCAATGTCTCTTTTTGGGGATAGTCCTAGTAGTTCCTTGAATACATCTTCAAATTATTTTAGGACTGCATAATCTTCCAAATTTGGCACCTTATCCTTAGGTGTCTCTTCCATATGAGCTACAAATATTTGACACCCTTTTCTGTAACCTTTCTTTAGTTGCAATGCTGAAATTTCTCTAATGGTTATTGCCCTGGGAATTCCCTACACTTTCCTTAGTTTCCATTCTTCATCCAAGCAAGCAAATGCTTTTTTATGACAGTACAGGAGAGCATGATGTTGGTCCAACCAATGCATCCCAATTAGACAGTCAAAGGAACCTAAAGGCAAGATGTTCAAATCTACCTTGGTGTTCAGTCCATTCATGTCCATGAGGCATGACTTAACCATCGCATTAACTTTTCTTTTGGCTCCTATAGCCAGCTGCACTAACCAAGATTTCCCATGCTTTCTTCTTGGCAATTGCAAACTTTCCACCATCTTAGGGTCTATATAACTATGACCAGCTCCTGAATCAATTAAAATAGCAATGGTTTGGTTATTGATCATACCTTCCACTTCAATAATGTGGGACTGATACTCTGCTTGCTTGTTGTCCATGGCTGCATAGATCCTTGGCACATTTATTCCGATGTCCTCCATTGTTACATATTGTTGTACATTGTGAACAGCCCTTCCTTTTTCACCTCTGTGAGGACAATCTCTAAACATATGATCTCCTTTATAACCCCAACATTGAATAGGTGGCTTCCTTGGCCTTTAACTCCCTGTGTCAATCGTTTTGGGTTATTTAGGTGTTTGTTGTCCCTGTGGATTATTTCTGAAGAATGGTGGCTTAGCTCCCTTCTTCCCCAAATCCATCTTGAATTTCTTTTTGTCTTCCCAAGCCTTTTGGAAAGTTGGCCTTGCTTTCTATTGATCATATAGGCATTTAGCTCCCCTTATGGTCTCTTCCAATGTCTTGGGTTCATCATACTATATTTTGTCACTGATGAATGATGGAAATCCACTCAAATAGCTTTGAATTTTTACTGTCACATCCTTGATGAAAGAGACATACTTCAACAGTTCTAGAAACCTACTCTCATATTCATCTATGGTCATACTTCCAAGCTTGAGTTCAAATAACTCTTTCATTTTCTTGTCATAGTATCTCTTAGTCAAATATTTATTCTCAAAATACTTCTTGAATTCCCTCCAAGTAACATTTTTCTCCTTAATGTGTTGCACCTGCACAAGTTGATTCCACCACATTCAGGCCTTTCCCTTGAGTTGATAGATAGAAATTCTACCTTCTGCATGAGAAGAATAATTATGCAATTGAAAATACTTTCTCATGCCCAGCAACCATGTTTATGCATCTTCATCCTTCTTGTGCTCACCATCAAATATAGGAGGTTTGATTTTGTTCATTTCTCCTCGTAGCTCATCCACCCCAGACTTCTTATTCCTTCTGACAGGGGATGGACTTGATTTTTTTCTTACTCTCTTATTGGAATGCCTTGGGGAGTGATGGTGGTGTCTGCTAACACTTCTTGCTTTTATTTTCTCATCCGAAGGCTTATGACTTCCAGATTTTCTTAAGCCACTCTCCTTGTCCAATTTCTTTTCTATTATGTTCAAGCCCTCTAATAACTTCATGTTGAAGTCATCCTGCTGCTCCTTGGCTCTCATAATCCTTTCATTATCAACCTTATGGTTTTGGACATCCTTCTACAAATTTTTAATGGTCTCTGCCATATTCATGTTTTCATTCCTTTCTTCTCCACGTCCATTGGAGTTTGTTCCTTCAATGCCCAAATGGACATCCATCCCTCTACTCTCTTTTTGTTGACTGTAATTCTCCTGTGCCTCTTCCATTCCTATGGACTCTACATTGATCTGATCTAATCTAGTTGTTGTTAATTATTCAAAACATGCAGTCATCAAAACTTATCAGGCTAACTAATTCAACAATTCATGAAAAATATGAACCATTTTGGTTCAATATATACATCAGAATTATCTCTTATGATTTTTTGGTGTTATCACCATGACAATTTTTAGATAAGACCCAAGTCTTTGAGAAAATAGTCGTGCGGCACCTCCAGAGATACATCGGGGGAAAAAAAAGGTGGTTTGTCGAAACCACTTTCACCAAGTCCCGATGTCACATGTTTCAATATGTCAAAACCACCACTCATGGGACAGGTGACAGCTAGTCAGATCACCTTGTTTCACTCATTTGGTACTTCACAGTTTTATGATGTCAAGTGAACGCCGCCATATAACGAACTCAAAAGATAATCATTTGAAATGGATTAGTCGAGCATGGAAACCCAACGTATTTGTACGTAATTCTATCTGTGATTCATGATTGGGACTCTATAAATACCAATTCTCAAGTATGGAAGCTTCATCTTATCCATAAACGGAGTAATATTCAAATTGCTCGACCTTCTGATCTTTGTAAAAGCATTTTAGTGTCCATGAAATTGAGGTACATGGACAAAGCTACATCCAGTGAGACTGGTTCTTAAAGCAACATGGTAGATTTTCCTTCGATTAAGGAGGATAAGGTAATTGCGCAGATAATAGCGACTAAATTTCACACAGAACCTGCCACAGACTCGAAAATGGAAGCTAGGCTAAATCCTATTATGAGGGATCTAGTCATCAACATGGGAGTTGTTAAGAAGAAACGGAGCAAGCGACAGAAGAAAGAAACTATCGCTGAAATGGATGAAATTGTTGGAGAGGATCAACTGGTCTGGTTAGATACTTTAAAGGAGGAGATTGCTAAGCTGAAATGAGTCCTTAAATAAAAGTACATTTCAGCAATTTTTGGTCAAATGGTAGCAGAGGTAAGAGGCCCCAGAGATGACAGGCATGTTCTTAAACAGTCCCTTTACCATAGGATAACTGTTATTTTAAATCATTCCCTTTTTGTAACTTTGGGATTAAAATGATTATATAAATGCAGAAGTGGATTTTGGATTGTTTATTACAAGATTCTAACTAGTGGTGATATTAGTTTGTGGATTGTTTGTTTTCTTTCTTAGTATGTGTTTCTTGTAAGCTTATATTTCACTTCCATCTGTCTGAATCGGAGGAATATAAAACTCAGAATTCATCTCTAAGATGTTCTCGGCTTAGCAATTTAGGCTATATTTATTTCTTCTCAAACCAACTTTGAATTCATTTTAAATAATGCTCTTATGCGGTTGTCTGTTTCTTTTTCCTCTAATACCATGCAAATTTTATATTAAACTCAGACTCATCTCCTTCCAAACGAATTTGCATGCACAAAAATTCAACCTGTACACCCATATTTATCGTGCACAGCAACACCACAAGGTAAACCGTGCGTCCACGCACCTATATCCACTATGCATTTCTTCTTCGTCCAATAACTTGCACGCACTACTTTTGCGTTGTGCGCCAATATCCACTGCGCACAGTTTTGGTATCATGCACTGATATTCCACATGCATTTCTCTCTATGCATTACACCATGCCAAAGTTCAATATTCCCCCACCACACACAAAAATCTACGTGCACCATTGAATATAATGTCGCGAGACAACTTATACTCATACTATGTGCGCACCAACCAAACTCCTCTATGTTTTGCAATACTGCACACACCACATGCACATTATTATGTGTGTGCTCACTATGCAATGCTAAATTTAGTGTGTGCATCCACACATGATATTCTTCCGTGCAGTGCCACAATTTACCGTGCACACCTGCACGCCAACATTTTCCGCGTGGTGCCAAAATTTACCGCGCGCACCTGCATGCCAACATTTTCCATGGACGCTTTCTGACTTGAAATTTGGCCACTTTGAGATTAATCTTCTGTGAATATTCGCTTCAACCGAACCTTTCCATCCCCTCCAGGCTCAGTGTTGGAACTAAAGCTCTGATACCATATTGTAATGTCCCCAGCCACCCACGGTCGGGCTACGCTACACGAGGGAACACTTTTGTTCTCTCACTGCGGAACATACTGTAACATACCCAGTATTCAACTGAGGTATGCCACATAAATTGTTAGGGTCCTAACCGCACATAGGTAGAGCAATATATTCAGATGTAATAAAGGTCAATATTAATAAGGCCTTTCAATAAAATAGAATAAGGCGGATGTAAGAAGACCCAATAGAATCTTTCGCTTCTAGAAGGAACTTCCTCTAGATGCTTCTCTTGATAGACATATTCAGTATAAATAAGGGTTGAGGGTATGAAAACCCTAGCTTGGAGATTATTGTAACAGAGTGTTGCTCGACTGGAGGTTTCCCCCTCGAAGAGGCCCGTGAACATTGCTTTCTGAATCAAAGTTCTATTTTATTTTTTTTTGTTATATCATTTATGTGTTATTGTGGAGATTGTGTTGGTTATATCATTGTTATTCTGTCGTTTCTAGCATTTTATTTATGTTCTGCATACTTTTTATATCTGGTATATTACAAGTGGTATCAAAGCACTTTCCTTGGCAGAAATTGTCGAAAAAAAAATTTCAGGGTAGAGACATATTCTGGCGTCTTTAAGCCACAGAGATTTGTAGTTATGTGCATAAACCTGTGGTTGAGGGATTCATACACACAGGAAATACAATTGATTCTTAAGCGCACATATATTGGCCACCCTTGTAACCCCTGTTGGTACCCCTTCGAGTGGTAGCGCATCAGACAGCACCTATGTACGGATCAGCCTAGATTTCTTGAAGCCCTCTTTAGATAAATCGATTTCCAGCCTGACTGTTATAGTGCCACCAAGAACAGCACTCGGGAAGATACTCTCTAGTACCTGGGTAGTCAGGTAGTACGGCTAAGGGTACGGTCTATCCTCCTTAGTTAGTGCCCTGAGATATTGGGTTGAGTACTACTGTTGGACCCCGCACATATATCAGAGAGCTATAGCACAAGGAAAACCCTTGTCTGTAGAACCCTTGAATACCTAACCCTTGGGGGACAGAAACATAAACAAATTAAAACTGACAAGATCTATTGTTGTGCAACTGTGTTTGGGTTGCCAAGTAAATACACATTTCTTTTTGGTTAAGCATTTGGGGATTTCATCATTGCAATATTCTTCATACCGGAGTATAACTCCGTAGGTGTAAAAAAAAAATTAAAAAAAACAAGTCTGGAAATTTTTTCACCATTATTTGAGACCTATTCCATTGGATTCATCTCTTCACCCTTATCACATTCATCCATATCATTTTTCAGAAAAAAAAAATTGACCCCGCCCGCCCCTTTTCAGTTCACCCATCCTCATGGCCCATACCCGTAGCCAAGACCTCGAAGCTCACTTCAACACCTTGAAATCTGGTTTCCTCGAGACCCAAAAAGAAGTGAAACAACTCAGTGTTATTGTTTCCTCCATCAATACATCCATCAATACAACCATAAATACAACCATGCAGTCCTCAATGGAGGAAGTCAAACAAGAACTGACCACCCAGCTTGAATCTGTCTTTGCATCACTCTGCACCAAACTGAAGATCCCTATAGATGACCCTTTCTCTGACACACCTCCAAAGACTGAAGGTGAACATTCCTCCCATTCCCATACCTTTTAGCCCCATCACTTTCAACGTGACCTATGCCTTCCATGGGTGGATGTGACCAAATTTGATGGCTCGGACCGCACTAGTTGGGTCACCCAAATGGAACATTATTTCTCTTTATGCGGCATTACAAATGACTTAGCCAAACTCTGGTATGGTGTTCTCCATCTAGATCAAGAACGCTGGCAATGGTGGCAATGGAGAAAAATTTCCCGTCAATGGTATATTGCTTGGACCCAATTTGTGACTGATCTTTATGAACGCTTTGACACTGACACCAACCCTTTGGGCCGTTTGACAAAGTTGAAACAATCAGGAACAGTAGAAGACTTCATAGCTTCCTTTGAGCGCCTAGCTTTTCGAACAGAGGGCATGACTGATTCTTTCTTTCGAGAGTGTTTTATAAGTGGCCTCAAGGATGAGATTCGGGCCCATGTCCTCATGGCTCAACCTTCGAGTTAGGTGGAGGCTACTAAAAAAGCTAAAGAAGCACAACAGGTTGTATCCTCTCAAAACTGTAAACCCTCCTTTATCCTTCGCACTAAACCCGTAAATCCCACTACTCCCTCCACCCCATTAAAGATCCAAAAATTGACCAAGGATGAAATGGTTGAACACCAACTCAAAGGCCTTTGTTATAATTGTGATGAAAAATATTTCCCGGGCCACAAGTGTAAGGAACAAAATATTTTTATGGCCATCTCTAAGGATATTTCGGAAGAGGATGTTGAAACTCCCCTTGTGCCTAAGTCACTTGAAATCACTGACATAACCCCTCCCTTAGACCCTTCCGAAGTGGAACCGATCATTTCCCTCAATGCTCTCACTGGCTTCTCCGCCCCCCAAACCCTCAAGTTAATCAGTTACATCAAGCATCGGAAGGTCATCATTCTGGTTGATAGTGGAAGCACCCATAATTTTATTCATTTCCGCATTACCCAAGAAACTCATTGCTACATCCATGTCGTCAACAATTTCCAAATCATAATTTCCAATGGTGGTTCCATGAAATGTGGAGGGTGCTCTGAAAATGTGTGTCTCCAAATCGGTGACTACCACCTAAAATCCCATATGTTTGTTATCGACATGGGCGGTTGTGACATTGTGTTGGGTGCAGACTGGCTAAGGACTTTGGGTACCATTCTCATGGATTTTAAGGAATTAACCATGTAATTCGACTAGGAAGGCCACCAATATAAATTATAAGGCATCATTGTTGCTTCACCCGAGGTCATTAGTTCCCATCGCATGGAAAAGCTGCTCAAAAAAGGTCATTCTAGTGTCATTGCCCAACTCTATGCCATACAAGCAACAGAAACACCCCCGGTGCCGCAAGACCTCCAAGCCCTCCTTTCTAAACATCAAATGGTATTTTCCACTCCCCAAGGACTTCCTCCTTCCTGCGGTGTTCATGATCATTCCATTCCCCTTGTACCCGGAAGCCTTCCTCCCAATATCCGTCTGTATCGCCACCCCTTTTCACAAAAAAATGAAATTGAGAAAATGCTCCAGGAAATCCTTACTGTAGGCATTATCCTCCCTAGTACAAGCCCTTACTCTTCCCCTATAGTCATGGTCCTGAAGAAAGAAGGTTTTTGGAGAATGTGTCCTAACTTCCGTGCCCTCAACAAACTGACCATTAAAGACAAATTTCCCATTCTTATCATTGATGATCTCCTGGATGAATTGAGTGGAGCCCAATTCTTTACTAAACTTGATCTTCGCTCGAGCTATCACCAGATACATATGAAAGAGGCAGACATTCCCAAGATGGCCTTTAAAACTCATGAGGGCCACTATGAGTTTTTGGGCATGCCCTTTGGCTTGTGTAATTCCCCCTCCACCTTCCAAAGCCTCATGAATCACGTCTTTCGTCCTTTTCTTCGTCATTTTTTCTTAGTTTTCTTTGATGATATCCTCGTCTATAGAAAAACCTAGATAGACCATCTTACTCATGTGCATCGAGTTCTCCATCTGCTCTCTCATCACCAACTTTTCCTGAAACAGTCTAAATGTGCTTTTGGTGCCTCAGAAGTAGAATACTTGGGTCATCTGGTTGGCAAGGATGGCGTCAGGGTGGATCCGAAAAATATTGAAGCTATGCAAGACTGGACGCACCCAAAGACTCTCAAAATCTTGCGTGAATTTCTGGGCTTAACAAGGTATTATCGCAAGTTTTTTGAGAATTATGGAAAGATTGCAGCACCTCTCACCGCTCTCCTCAAAAAGAACTCTTTCACTTGGACTCCAGCCGCTGCTCAAGCTTTCCAAACATTGAAGATGGCCATGTGCACCACTCTGGTTCTAGCCCTTCCTGATTTCACAAATACCTTTGTGTTGGAATGTGATGCCTCAGGGAAAGGAATTGGTGTTGTCCTTATGAAAGAGGGTCGACCTTTGGCCTTCACCAGCAAGCAACTATCTGAAAGGAATCTGGGCAAACCCATCTATGAAAAGGAGATGTTGGCTATTCTTCATGTCGTTGATTTGTGGCACCCTTATCTCTTGGGGAAACGTTTCCAAATTAAGACAGACCATCAAAGCCTCAAGTACTTTTTGGAACAATGCATTTCCTCCCCGGAGAAACAAAAATGGGTGACTAAACTCTTTGGATATGATTATGAGATCATTTACAAGAAAGGCAAAGACAATGTGGTGGTGGATGCACTGTCCTGAAAATATGAAGAAGAAGGATCCCTTTTTTCTCTTTCCTTCATTGTACCAGATTGGCTCCAAGTTGTTCGCCAGGAATGGCTACAAGATCCCAAAAGTTTGCATCTGATCCAACAATTGCAGACCAATGCTCCAACTCCCCCAAGGTGCTCTTGGCTCTAGGATGAGCTTCGATACAAAGGCCATTTTTATTTAAGTAAACAATCAAAGCTTAAATCCACGGTACTTTTTGAGCTTCTTGCTACACCCACAGCGGGGCACTCCGGGTTCACCAAAACCTATGACAAGGTCAAATGTTCTTTTTTCTGGATGGTATGAAACAGGACATCTGTAATTTTGTCGTTGAATGTGATGTGTGTCAACGCAACAAGAGAGAAACAGTCAAATCTCCAGGCACACTACAATTGCTTCCGATTCCACCTGCTATTTGGAAGGATATCTCTATGGACTTTATTACTGGTTTACCCAAATCGGGAAATAAATCAATCATAATGGTGGTTGTGGATAGCCTTTCCAAGTATGCTCATTTCTGCGCTCTTCAACACCCATTTACTGCATCCATGGTGGCTCAAATTTTCATGGACTAGGTCTTCAAGCTTCATGGCATGCTACACTCTATTGTTTCTGATCGTGACCCAACTTTCACAAGCAATTTTTGGCAAGAATTGTTCAAGATACAAGGCACACAATTGCATCTCAACACAGCTTATCATCCCCAGAATGATGGTCAAACAGAAGTTGTCAACAAGTGTTTGGAAACATATCTGAGGTGTTTTACCTCTGAAAAGAAAAATCAGTGGGCCCAATGGTTACCCCTAGCTGAATGGTGGTACAACACTTCCTACCATATAGCTACACACATGACTCCTTTTGAAGAGGTATATGGATAGAATCCACCTTCAGTTCTCTCATACTTACCGGGTACCTCAAAGGTCCAGGCGGTTGACCAAACACTTACAGTTTGAGAGGATAATCTATGTACCCTCAAAGAGAACTTGGTCATGGCACAGAATCGCATGAAGCAACAAGAAGATCAAGGTCACTCTGAACGTCAATTTGTAGAAGGGGATCAAATGTTTCTGCGACTGAAACCATACAAGCAAACTTCCCTCAAGGCCGAGAATTGTCAGAAGCTAGTGCCCAAATTTTATGGTCCTTATACAATTCTCAAGCATGTGGGACAAGTCGCCTATCAATTAGCTCTGCCCAGTCATTTGAAGCTACATCCTGTTTTTCATGTTTCATGCTTAAAGAAGGTGATTGGAACTAGGTGCCAAATTCAAACCAACCTTCCAGAGTTAGATGAAGAAGGATCCTTTTGGCTATAGCCAAAAGCAGTTTTGGACCAGCGTGAGCATCGCCTACATCAGAGAACCATCAAGGAAGTGCTAGTCCAGTGGAAAGATACACCTCTATCAAATGCCACTTGGGAACCAGCTACCATTCTACAACAGTTTCCACATCTCAAGCCTTGAGGACAAGGTTGTTTTTAAGGGGGCGGACATGTTAGGGTCCTAGCCGCACATAGGTAGAGCAATATATTCAGATGTAATAAAGGTCAATATTAATAAGTCCTTTCAATAAAATAGAATAAGGCGGATGTAAGAAGACCTAATAGAAGCTTCCGCTTCAGAAGGATCTTCCTCTAGATGCTTCTCTTGATAGACATATTTAGTATAAATAAGGGTCAAGGGTATGAAAACCCTATCTTGGAGATTATTGTAACACAGTGTTGCTCGACTAGAGGTTTCCCCCTCGAAGAGGCCCATGAACATTGCTTTCTGAATCAAAGTGTTATTTATGTTTTTGTTCTTATATCATTTATGTGTTATTGTGGAGATTATGTTGGTTATATTACTGTTATTCTATCGTTTCTAGCATTTTATTTATGTTCTGCATACTTTTTATATCTGGTATATTGCATAAATTTTCTCTTCAAATTGCATGCAATTATAACATATACATACAATACTCTTGCGGAAGCTTTACATATAAACATAAACAAACGATTACATTCTATAAATATACGATTTCATACTGAAATAACAGCAAACACAGACATGTAGCATATACAGGGAAATACCCATAAACATACAGACAGTTATAATCACACATATGATAAATCGTAACATAAGCACGTAAATAACAATGCAGCATGTAAATTTATCACACGATTGGTACTTATATTGGAAATATTGTCACCATCTATGTGCACACCGTCCATGAACCTCCCAGCCTTAGACTACACTATTCATCACTCTCAACAGTGAGTCACCCTCGAGCTGGGACTAAACTCCACCCGGGTAAAGGGATTCCTAACCAGGCTAAAGGCTCATAGACAACAGAAAAGACTTTGACTCAGGTGCTCCCTCAACTAACAACCTACAACCTCTCATTCCCCACATGCCTGTCCCACCCAAGGAAGTGTGCCCCTTCTCTTCACAACAGTACTTCTGCCCCACTTCCCTTCTAGGGCTTCAGCAACAGGTCGAACAAGAAGTCTCAAAGAACTGTAGCTGCAGTTTAGCACCTTCAAGAAATCAATTCCCAACAATTCTCTCACTCAGAGAATTGTTCATGGGCTTGACAACCCACCTCTTCAATTTCCCACAGGCCTGACAACCTGCGTCTTCAATCCCGCTCCCATGCTAACTAGGTACACCAACAAGAAATGGTTATGGAAACAGGTTCAGATACAGTGAAATGAATGTATGAAGGATAACTGACTGCGTGAGTGAAATAGTCATGGAATCATTGACTGGATGTCTGAATGATGGAAGGAATCATGGGAGAGATGATCATAAGAATGATGGTGAAGGTGTCAAAATGAGCTAAGTCCCCACGATATGTATGCATGTCCCCAACTTGACACTTTCCATGTTGGGAGCTACTTTGGTCCACTTGTCCCCAACTTTTAGAACTTAAGATAAAATAATTATCCATACTTTATGTTTTAATAAATATTAATATAATATTCCTTTTTGGCTTAAGCTCTCTAGCTTATCCCTTTCTCTTAACTTTTGGCCCTCCCTTTCCCTAACTGGTGAAGTTTAGTCCCCCATCTCTTTTATCGTGGTCGGTTTGGACGCAACGATGTATTTTATATTAATCATGAGACATATACAAAATAGGTGCACTGGCCTTTAACATCTAGGTGCTCTGGTCTAATTCCAAAACATAAGCATCCCAGCTTATAATAACTGGCTCACCAGCCTATAACACATATCATATACACAAGGCTCACTGACCTCCATACTGTGCACACTTTAGTTACTGTGCGCGGTATCCGGGAATGTGCACACTACATCATTTTACTGTGTAGTACATGCGCGCACTATGCCATGAAAGGTGCATTACAAAATGATGTCAAAACATCTCACCAACTTAAGTACACTTACATTACATTTACAATTGGGTTTGTTTGAGGGATATTACACATATGTTCAGTCCCAACTGTTGATTGTACCCCCCGGAGGCCGGTTGCAATTTGGTAACCCTAGTAACCTTTCCTAGGTATCTACAGAGGTGACTGTGGGGAGTTTCCCATGATACCTGGGGTAGACATAGTATCACACTTTCAGTACCTTTGGAGGGTGATCCCATGAAGCAATGGTGGATTGCGCTAATAAGGGCTATTACGTAGAGGTTGAGGTAATTGTTTCTCATTTTGACTGATTGACATCCCATCTTCGGAAGATCCTTTTACCTATTGCTTGTTTGGTTGATTACCTACAGGAGTTTTTTTAGGGGTGTGTTCTTTCAGAGTTCATAGTTTTCCTTAGGAATCTTTAAATTTTCACCATGGCCAATCAAGGGCTTCAAATATATCACAGAATGCAAGTTTTAGATCCTGAAGTTCAACACAATCTTTCTAATGAAGGAATTATTGGTGAATAAATGTCTTCTGAGGTCGGGAGTGTAGCTCTTGGAAGTGACCAACTTGAAGAAACGACCACAACCTTCGTAGAAGGTATTGTACCTTACTCAAATCCCCTTTTATTTGATCCACTTGGCCAAGTACTTATTGAACTATCGTCCACGATATTGTTTTATGCTTATTCTTCTTACCATTTACCGACCAGTTCAACCATTGGGAAATCTTTTGGCATGAACCCACCGACAATGACTTTATAGAGGGATTGGGAGTTTCACCTCCTCTATCCATAGCTCCTATAGTTGATCTTGCAAGAGCATATATCACTATTACTGGTGCTTCTTCTTTACTAGGAACATTTGCGACCCAGGTTACTCTGACACGACCACTTGCAAATACATCCCTCTTTGCACATGGTTCAAGTAATATTCTTTCTTCGATAGTCCCACATTTGCATACACCAAGTGATTTACTTGGTGGTTCTATTGGTCAAATGGCCAATAGTCAATTTGTTCACACAACCACAATTACACAAGCTACTTGGCCTACATCTCCAATTTTACAAATGGGGAGTTCTTATATACCCTTCATTGGAGGTCAATCCTCAATAGGAGGCCAACCTTTAGATAGGAGGAAACCTTCAGTTGGATGGAAACCTTTAGTTGGGGGAAAACCTTCAGCTAGAGGGAAACCTTTTGCTAGGAGGAAACCCTCAGCCATGTGGAAAAACCATTTCTATCAATATTGAAGTGGTTGATGTGCCCCTGGATTATAATTTATTGCTTGGATGTAGTTGGTTTTATGCAATGATTGATGTCTCATATTTATTCTTTCACCTTTTTCAATTTCCCCATCAAGGGAAAAATTTTACCATTGACTAACTTGACTATTGAAAGCCATATATCAATAACCACTCAGCGAATAATATCCCTTTCCTGGGACATTCTAGCATTGAGTACGAAAGTTTGCGGGTAGGTCTCCTTAAGGATTCCTCACTCATGGGAGTTTTTCCTTGACCTCCCCTTGATCCCCCACATCAGGTTGCCATGTTAAACATGATTTTAACTATGGTGCAACAATCCCCTCAATCATTTGATCCTTGGGTAGTAGCTAACCAATCTGAAATTGAAACACTAGGTGACATCATGTCACTTAGTCCAACAGAATCCCATCTTCCACAAGATTCGGTACCTAAACCTTCCCTTCCTCTGCCTATACTAATTGATCCTCTTTCTTCCTCCCTCTTTTTTGAACCTATTCCTATTAGTAACCAGGAGTCTAAGAGAGTGCAGAAGAAGAGTCAGCAGATGAACCAAAGCTTGGAGGGCATGTCTCCAACCTCTGGACATCACACTGGATTTAAGCCACCAATTTCTTATGATGATGTTGGGGGGAAAGTACCAACCTCTAGACATCATGTTGGTAAAAAACCCACAAATAGGTATCGATCAATGTACCAACCTCTAGAAATCATGTTGGGAAGAGGCTCGTTCATGGGTATTATATCGAGCATAGTTTATTCTCGGTTTCAAGCTCGTTAAAAATGAAATTGATCCTTAGCACAGTTCGTTTTCTATGTCAAGCTCATTAAAAAATGAACAAAACAACTGAGCATAGTTTCATTCTCTGTTGCAGTAGATAACCAATCATAGATAACCATGAGCTTAGTATTTTTTATTTCTCGTGCTCATAAATACATGAGAATAGGTTACCAAACATATTTTAATCACTTTTTCGGGCTCGTAAAAACTATATGAAAAAGGAACTCTTTGGAGTCTCCTTTAAGCTCTTTTCAGAATCCTTAAACATGAAAAGATTGTCGAGTGATCTTGTTTCATTTCACACTCGTTAATTTGAAAGGGAATTTATTCGGTGTAAGCTTAACCCTTTTTCAGAACAGATGGACTAATCATGAAAAAATAATACTCTAGTCAATCTTGACTAGAAGAGTTCTCCCTGGTATTGTTTTACACTTTTTCAAGATTGGGGGACTAAATTTAAGAAAAAGAACACCCTTGGAGTCATCTTTAAGATCTTTTCAAACTCTCTAAACATGAAAAGACCGTCGATCTTTCTTTTTTTGGGCTCATAAAATTATGCATCGAAGGACCCATACGGGACCAAACCCCTCCTTCTTCAGGTTCATTAAACATGTGATGAGGGTCTCATCAAAGATGAGTTATACCAAACATTTGTTATCCTCCTCGAGATCGTTAAAAAACAAAGAGGTACTCGATAATCATGGTGGGGGGAAAATTGAATGAAGTGAGCCAAGTTTTGGAAATCATTATGGCAGTTGTTTGTTGTCACCCTTGAACACAACACATGTTTGTGTCTCATCGTACAGTTGGGTAATATGCTTGTCTCTGAGTCATACAATTCCTATGAGTCTTCATACTCCTTCGACTCACCCAAAGAGTGCCCCGGTGATCATCTCACTATGTTTTGGTCTATCTCTCAGTCGAGTCAATGTTTCCAAGTCATTTGTCATGCCTCACAATATTCAAGGGAGGTTTCACTTCAAACCAACCATTCTGCAGTATTACCAGCTTTCATCCTCGTGCCAATCCATACTCATTTAATCCACCATATTATATCACTTTCCTTTGTCTGGTTTGTATCAATGATGAGGGATACATCATGTCCCTCCTTCGATGATTTTGTTCTTGTCGACTTCAACATGTTATCCAGGAATTAGACTTAGAAACCAGTTAGTACCTTGAAACCTGCATGCCTCAATGGCAAGTTTCCTCGCCTTAGACAGTAGGTTTACACCATTGGCCTCTGATTGAATGACTCCACGGATGTTCGACTTCGGGTCATTTATTCACATTTGTTGGAATGTACTACGGTACCTTGGGAATCATTGTAATCATTAATGATTTCCCTCGCACTTGTTAATGGTATACATCAATGACCGCTAATCAAGTCGTTTATGTTGGACATGGTGTTGACATTGATGTCAAATGAGATAAATATGCTCAATATTGGACATATTGTTATGAAATTAGCATTGATTTCAAAGAGGGTATGTGATGTTGGTATTGGCATTGATGCAAAGAGGTCAATATTATGGTCATCATCATCAAAATTGTGCATATGATATTTTCAAACGCATGCATTTTCTAAACAAAGATTACTTATGAATACTGAATTTGTCCTATCTAAATACAAAGGGGAAATATCAAAATCTAGTGCTAAATAAAATGTGTAAAAGGGTCTGATATGAGATTCTCTATTAGACTTATTGATCTTTGACTTAGATAACTTCGAATTGCATTGCCTTCGACTTCAATTTAGATAACTTTGACCTGCAATTCCTCTGACTTCGACTTGGATAACTTCGACCTGCATTGCCTCTGACTTCGACCTGGATAACTTCAACTTGCATTTCCTTCGACTTCAACTTGCATTGCCTTCGAATTTGACTTGCATGTCTTGACTCTTGGTCGACTCGACTTTAATCGACTTACTTTGCCTCGACCCAAATTGCATTTTGGATGACTCAATTTTCCCATTTCAACTTTTGGGTGTTTGACTCTATTTTATTTTCTGACTCGACTTTGGTCAACTTATTTTACCTTGAACCGACTTACAGGTTGGACGACACAATTTTCCCATTTTGACTTCAGGTGGTCAACTCTATTTTATTTTCGGACTCAAGTTTGGTCAACTTATTTCACCTCGACCCGACTTGCAGTTTGGCTGACTCATTTTTTAATTTCAACTTTCGGGTGGTTGACTCTATTTTATTCTCCAACCCAACTTGTGGCTTGAGTGGTCGATAATTTCCCGTCATATAAACAACCACAATTGTAATTGTTTTAAACAGAGAATTCCATGTTGGTGAGACGAATAAGCTATAAGCCTCATGTTTACGGATCACACATATTGATCATCAATAATCCAGCAAATACAATATGCTTAGAGGAACTGTAGGGGAATAGTTATTGGATGGTTGAGGTCGACAGACAATGAAATCATAAATACTATGGATCAACAATGGACAACGAAGATTGATCGTAGATCGTTGGATCAATATGAGAGTGTGAGACCAAAATAAGAAGAGTCGATACATAAATTAGATTGATTCATAAAGGCTAAAAATATGATTAAAGATAATTAACACCTCATGATTAGGGTTTGCTTAAGGAACTATTACAACAACAATAAACAATTTTTTATTCCATTAATCTTGAACAACTTACAAGGGATTTGAAGTCTTTAGAATTAAAGACAAAAAATTTAATGAAAAAATGTTAGCATTATTATTAAATTGAATGAAGAGGTGCAATCATTCATACAAAGAGACACAATGCTTCAAAATTCACACATGTTGGAATATTATATAAATAGAAAGGTATAATGGAAGGAGAGTGTCTCTGTGGTCTAATTCAGAATATCAAAAATAGAAGCAGAGTCCAAGGAAGTATTTGAAACCTGAAACATACACATGTAGTGAGGGTGGAAGGGAGGAGAAAGGGAGGATTGGAATCATCTACAAGTTGGATCCTGAAACAAGGGAGTCGGTGCTTCCTCAAGTTGGTGTTTGAAAACAAGGGAGTTGGTGCTTCCTCAAGTTGGTTCTTGAAAACAAGGAGTTGGTGCTTCCTAGAGTTGGTTCTCTAAACAGGTGATTGGTATCTCCTGGAGTTGGTGCTCAAAAGAAGAGATATTGGTGTCGGCTACACATTGTAGCTTGTGTTTTTGTTATTGTTATATTTAATTTATGTTTTCAGCATATTCTTGAGGATCAATTGTTGTGATTACCAAGTTTAATAATTAATTTTTATTCAAAATATTCAAAAAGAATCAATATTGATTCACCCCCCCTCTCAGTATTGGCCAATATTTCAACAATTGGTATCAGAGCAGGTTCCTTCACCACATTCTAACCACTTGAAGGCAGATTTCGATAAATCCAATGGATCATCAAGAAGGAATGTCCTCCAACAGAGCATCATTTTTCAAAGGAAATTGTTGAAACATATATATATTTTACTAAAACTTAGACTAAAATAAATTTCATTTTTTTTGTTTAATAAAAAGAGAAAAAAAAAAAATCAAACTTGGATAATCACTGTCGAAATAAATTCCTCCAATCAATCCAAAGGTTTAATTGTCTTAGCAGATTATGGAGCCACCTTTTTAATTAACGAATCAATCTATACAAAGTTTTTCTTATGAAATTTCAGGAGTCGGGGTTTCGCGAAATGAGAAGGTTCGATATTTAGTATCCTCGAAGTCCCAATACCCGAACTCACGAAATTTTTAAAGGTTAAGCATGGTTCATTAACGATTAAGTAAGATTAACGAAGAGTAAATCTCATCGCGACTTCGCGATTTGGGATGCTCTCACTTTTAAAGGCTTTGAAATCCTGATACCCGAAACCCCGATACTTTAAACTAATCTTGATTAATTAAGAGAGTTAAATGTGATTATACAAAACTAAACCTCGTCGTGATTTCGCATTTCGTAACTCCTAGTTTAAATTGCTTTAAGGATCCCCGATATCCGAAACGTCAAAACTTGATTAAATGTTAAGTATGATTAATTAAGGTATTAAATGAGGATTATACTCTAATTAATCTATTGCTCAAAATTAACTTGGATGCATTCAAATTTTGTGCTTTTCCCGAGGTATCGACCATTAATGACATTAATATCTAACTTAGGGAAATAATTCTAAATAGGATCTGATTTTAACGCCCGGATCTTTTTCATTTAAAAAATTTAATGTGTTTTCAGTGAAGGTATACGCATGATTTATGTGTTTAAAGAAAAGAAGAGCGCCATTTATGAACTACTTTCTTGTTTTCTTATAATTGGATTAGCGAGATAACTAGTTTTCTGCATTCTCATTCTCTGGAATAGGTAACAGAACTCTGAATTTGACATCATGGCTCCACGGAAGGCGCCTAAAGCAGTGGGTGAAAGTTATAGCCATAACACGGACGTTATTTTAGATACTTTGCCCAGAAGTATAAACACGGTTAAAACTTGGTTGCAGGTTTTCAACACTATACAATACGAAGTGGTAAACTGCCTTGACGATTCCAGTGACAATGAAAAGGACGATTTATCTACCAATTATAAGATTATTGCTCAAGCAGAATTGCATAAGATAGCGACAAGGCTGAGGCTTCTACCTTACACCGACATGATTAGATGGACACTGGATCATGTAGATATCCTAACTCGCATGATATTCAACTCTCAGAGAGTAGTGGTTGGGTCATTTAGACCAGAACACATTCAGGTCATGTATAAATTGTTTGCAACATCAAATTTTGTTTATAATACAAATTTTCTTGTGAATTTTAACAATAAGGAGTGTGATCGGTTTGGAAAGATTCTTTTCGACTTGATCAAAGACTAGTATTCATGCCCTGAAAAGTTCAGAGCCGAATCTCATGGCATATATTCCATCTCATCGCTTGAACCACAGTTCATGTATATAGCCATGATGATGTGCAGAATTTATGGAAAAGAGAACACGACCCATTTCTTCCTACCATGGGTCCCCCTTATTCACTCTATGGTAGAAGGATTTTCGTTTGAATGGGCAAAGATATTGTTAGAAAATCTGGCCAGCGAAATCTCATAATACCAAGTGAAGAAAACCAAAGGGCAACCAGCCTCATTCTTTATGTCAGCTTATGTTATGGATGTTATCTGTTTTATGACGCCTTTCCTGCTAATGAGATGGAGTTGGACTCCAGACAATGCAGAACCAATTCAAGATTACCATTCAAAGCTCTAGGAAGACAAGGCAAAAGATTCCTTTTATGAAATCTTTAATTGGGTAGTGGTGCTGATACGTATTGTTTTATTTGGTAACCCACCGCCAAGAATTTCAGATAAGGTTATGGCTAACCTAGGTAAGGTGGTGGACTGGTATATAAAGAATAATTTCTCTTATATCAGAGTTTTCGGCTGCTCGGTCCCTCCATATGCATTACCACAATTTTTACCAGACAGACTGGTGTGTCATGAAGTTGAATGACAAATTGTACTCGGTGGGATTATAAAAGAGCTAAAATCCATGCAAAAAAAGGTATGGCCAACTTTTCCTTCATCTATTGGTTCATTTTCCTTATTGTATTTCGGTTACTCTAAGGTAGAGGTTGTGGCATTGGAAGAAATAAAACTAGTTAACATTGAATTTAAGAAGCATGATCCATAGAGGGTTGTAGGAAACCATATGGCCAGTTGAAATCTTCAAAAATATGAACATGAAGAGTCCCCTCATGATGAAGTGTTCTGAAGGGTAAGATCTTACCAAGAAGTTCTGAGATGAGTGCAAGCTTTGCTACCTAGTGAAATGACTGAGTTTTACAATTTCCAAAAACACCGGAGAAGTGACATACCCAGAGTATTACAAGGGCAGAGCCTAAAATATCCAGATACACAGCAAGCAGATACCCAACCTCCAGAAACTGGAATTTCTACCAAACATGAATCCCTGGAAAACCTAGAGAAAACTCAGGCCTCAACTCAGCAAGAAAATACTCTGGCGATGGAGGTATCAAACAACACAGCCAAAATTCAATAGAAGACATCATAAAAGCAAGGAGAGTATAGGCCATCGTCTTCACCTGGTAAGTCAATTACATATGGAGCCAACAAACAGTTATCTACAGAAGTCAGTAACCCCATTGAGGCTGTCAAACCATTGTAATTCACCAGAGGAAACCCTAATACAGAGGCGATATTCATAGGGGATCTCACACCTATCCCTATCGAAGAGATACATCCCACCGATTTATTTTTCAGTAAGAAAAGAAAATTCATGGTGAAGAAAGAAATGCACATGAGAGAGAGTGCAATGGTAAAAAAGCACAAAGTATTATTAGATAGGCAAAATTTAGAAGAGGAAGATTTTGCTATAGAGGTGGCATGCTCTTTAGGATCTTTTGCAACGGACAACTTATTTTCTGTTGATAATTTGAAAGAAAGGCTAAGGCAGAGGAATCAGTTGATAAATCAGCTGCAAGATCAAATAAGGAACGCAGAGAATAATATCAAAAAAGAGGTCAGCAAAGGACTCGAACAGACAAGACCTAATGACAGACAAGAGATCCAATAGCTTAAATTTGATCTTGAAGAAGCACACAAAACTTCTTAAGTAAGTCAGGGGTAGGTCATCCAGCAGGAAAAATTAGTAAGGAAACTACAAGCTAAATTGAGTTCTACTGAATGCTAGGTTGTAAATATATCAGTATTTCAAGCCCAGGTATTGGAAGTACATCAAAAGCTAGAAGCAGTACAACAAAGTCTGTTTTCTAAGGTAGGGATCATACAAGATTATTTTTGGGAGATGGGCCAATCATTAGATAATATTGATTTCAAAGAAAGAGAGGCTACTATAGCCCAAAGTGCCTTCCAAAAAGAAATCGTGTCATCTTCCAGGGAATAAATGCATGAAACTTCCAGAATTCCTAGATTGATTGTTGAGGAGAAAATTAGAGGCGACATAATATTAAAGACCTGGGAGGCCAATATAGCTGAGAGCAAGAGAGCAGCCAGAGAAATAAAAGGGGAATGTGAAGAAATGTTTTGTTTACTCAATAAAGAATCACTAGCCCTCCGAAATGATGATTGTCCTGAAATACTAGGACAGATTGACATTGTAAAACATCAACTAGATATCAAAGAAGGCCTAAAGACAACTCAGGCCGAAATTTCACAATTAGACCATGTTGACATTGATTAAATATATATATATGTCTATTTAAGCCAAATCTACGGTTACAATTGATGATTTCTTAAGACAAAGGAATTGAAGACAGATTTTCGAAATTACAAAGAAAGCTATATCTATTTGAGGCAAAGGATGTAACGGAGCCCTCAAGAATATTAGTACAATTTCTAAGCAGGTGCATCAAGTGTTCTGAGCCAGGCGAAGGAATCACTTCAAAGAAATAATGAAGTAACAGATGCATACTCGTCATGTCCATATGAGAAAGAGATAGAAAGAAAACAAGTGAAACGGTTCAAGTTTTTATTTTGTAACCGTTAATATCTAGGAGTAAAGAGAATTGCCAACCATCTAGGGTTGGTAACATTTTGTATAAATATAGTTTCAAAAGACTTAATAGAGGATTTTTCCTGGTCGATTGTAATAGAGAAATCTCTCTTTCGAGAATTAAGACAAATACAGATCAGAGACTCCAAATTTCGTCACTCTTGAGTTATGTGTTCTTCTATTCTTTCATACTTCATCATTTTCATTTATATGTCTTTGATGAATACCTGATCACAACTTAGTACAACATATACTTTGATTATATATTTATTTGGTTATCTGGTTTTTTACAGATTTTAGATGTATTTTCTATTAGCAAATACAAGACCTGTGAATTAGTTAGGTTACTACACTTTATGCTTCATTAAGGGTTTTCACATCCATTTTTCTTCTTCTATATCAGAGTGATATTCTTATGTGATTGATGCCTCACTTTGTTAAGAGATTTATGTTTTTCTTTCATCACATTCATTATTTTAAAATTTGACTCAAATACGAGAAACGACATCTGAATTGTTATACTATTAATTCAATTTCCAGAATTTTTCTAATATAATTAAAAACAAGAAAAAGCAAACATAAAAACAACAACTCTTTTAATTTTCTTTCCTCCGTGACTGTGCCTATGGAAAGATAGCCTAATATAGAACCTGGTCTCACAAATCAGACTAGCATCGCTTTAAACTTGTTCAATACCATTTTAGCGACCGCTAACACCCAGGCTTAACTTGAGCATTCATGGGTAGTGATTGAACAGGACATAATTGTCCAAGAACATTGGGAAGCTAGACAAAGACAACTCAGAAATCAACCATAGCTTCTTTACCTAAAGAATTGAATTTCTTTTTCACACTTAAAACTCTCTTTATTTTTTGGATGCCTTGACATTATACTTTAAATCCTTAAGTATAAACTCAGGAACAACATCTTTCTGGCGTCGTTGTCGGGGAACGAAGAAACGAAGTCACTTTTCCCTGGGAAAAACGACATTGATAGGTTTATTTCTTTGATAGTGAACAAAGATCGAACACTTTATAAGGCTATTTTATCCTTCACTTGGTGACTCCACGATTAATAAATTGGCTTCTAATCAAAAGAATACCAGAAATAATCCAGACAACAAGCAGACCTCCCTTGTCTCTGATCCTGAAAAACTTTTGAAAACAAGAAGATACCTTAAACAGACTGTTTCATCCATGAGTAAGATTTATCAACCCAAATCCACACAGTCAAATACTAAGGATCTACTTGAACAATCGAATACCCAACTCCTTTTCAGAGAAACATCCATTGATAGAATTGAAACCCTAGAACCTGAGTTGGCGTTACCCGAATTTGAAACAGAAACTTTTCCAACTGTCTCTTTTACCAATAGAGGTAAAAGATATATCTCACTTCCCACCTCAATCGACGTTTCATCAGTTCTTGAGATTCACTCTACAACCTCTCAGAATTCAAAAGAATTTATTGTATACCTTGACTTGACTCCTGTTGATTCTCTTGTGTACACATCCTCTGAGTCCAAAGAAACCAGACCCCTTTTTCCAATCCCCTATTTTTCAAATTTCCTGTCTTCTGATGGTCATTTTTCTGAAACTGTTTCACTTTATCCAGATGTAACTGAAAGGTCACCACATATCCTTAAAATTCTTCTCTATAATATCCAAGTTTCACCCTCTAAATTATCAATGGTTGCGGCCGGAGGAGGTGGTGTTGTCGGGGGAGGAGGGGGCGGTCAAGGACCACCCCCACATCGTAGAATATTTTCCAAAGTAGAAGCTAGGTATGCCCCTTTGGTCCTCCCAGTTCCTCTCCATGATCTACTAAAAATTACATGAAAAACCTGTCGAAATTCACTGGGGAGGGAGATTTAACTGCCTCTAAGCACATTAATTTCTTCGATCAATTTGCTGACATTCTTGGTCTTGAACACGAGGATGTTTATTCAAGACTCCTTGTTCAAAATTTCGAAGGACGGGTAAGAACTTGGTTTTGAGGACTACCAGCAGGTTCCCTAAGGTCATATGATGAGTTGGAAAATGATTTTATCATACAATGGGGAGAAAGGAAAGACCATATTTATTACTTAACTGAATTCAGAGCTTTGAGAAAGAAAAACTCAGAATCAGTTCTTGAGTTTACTCAAAGATTCAATAAATTATATAATAAGATTCCTGCTAAGGTTAAACCTTCCCAACCTGCAGCGAAAGTAACTTTTGTTGGGGATTTTGAGCTAGATTTCACTCTATTGTTAAGAGAAAGGATATCTACTGACCTCACTAGAATGCAGGATGACGTTGTAGAGATTGAATCGAATATGATGGCATCAAGAAAGTTAAAAACTAAAATGGAAATAGGAAATAAAGAAACCAGATGTTTTAGGGAACAAGCAAGACCTTTCGAAGTCAGGAAGTCCTCACAAGACAAGATGGATGACATGGCTAGAATAATCAATTAATTGTCAAATAAAATTTCAAGAATGGAATTAGACCAGTCAAAAAATGACCATTTCCCTAGAAAGGAATTCAAAAGAAACCCTAGTCCTCAAATACAACAAAGACCAATTAAGAATGAAGAATAAAAGATACAAACCCCCTTTAAAAGTGAAAATTTTATAGGAGGTGAAGACTGTTGATTAAGGTCGGTTGTCATTGATGTCAACCCTTGAAGAAAGCCCCGTAGCACAGAGGTTTGGGCAACGAACCCAAGTTTTTTTAATGTAAATATGACTCATTATTGTATTGTCATGGTTTATAAGAAGTAAATATGGATGAACTCTAAAGTGGTTCCCTTATGGTGAAAGCCCTCACGGGAAGACGCTTTGAGAGTTATGGCATTACGAAGTTGGAGGACCCTCATATGTTGGCTTGAAGCCCCAAAAGGTCAAAGTAGTCAAAGTGGTTTAAGAGATTTTAGAACGTAAATAATAAAGTTAAGTGATGAGTGTAATATAATTCAAAGTGAATACAAAATAAATTATTTAAATAATAAATTTAATGGAGAAATTAGAAGTGGGTTAACCCTAAAATAAGGAAAGTGGGCAAAGTGACCTAGAAGATGTTTTTAAGGAAGCTACTTGGAGAGTATAAATAAAAGGCAAGGCTCTCTCATTTGAATCACACTTAAGAATATTGAATACCTATAGGTGTATGAGGTAACCAAAGGATATATAAGCCTAATTTATGAGGAAATTGAAGAAAAGAAGGTTGGAATTCAAGGAAGGATAAATTATTTTGATGATGCTTTCTAAGGTATGTTTTTTTTTCAGGTCATCTCACCATTTTCGCAATAACTTTTTTTATAGAATGATTCAGAATGTGAAATTGCTATTCCATTGAGGAAACATATCCAAGTATCTGTGGTAAACAATTAAGCTTGTGGGTCGTTGTATTTTTGTAGTTACACTCTGAGGAAAATAGGGTGTGTGGCTAGTCCTGAAACTAGTCAAAAGCAACTGTTTCGAGTAAAAACGTCCTAACTTATTCATAACAGATACAAATTCAGTAAGAAAAAATGTATTGGTTAGAGTAAAGTGGTTTTTATTCTGTACAACAATTTCAGATCAATTCAATAAATATTCTATGCGGGGCACACTCTACAAGGTCGCTCTCTAGAATAAGCCAGAATTCAGCAAGGTGTGTCATTTTTGCCATAACTCCTTTTCTGAGAGGTTCCAAGTAGTGAAAAATGGAGGAATTGCATAAAAAACATTGAAGAACATTATTTATCAGTTTCAGATCTTTATTCATTACAGGTACAAAGTTATGATTATTTCAAGTTACGGTTGTTGACTAATCCAAAACTAGTCTTGTGAGACTAAAAAATGTTTGATGAAAATGCTAGTCTCTCGTTGTTAAAGTTAAGGAAGGTTTGTAGGTCTGTGATCATATACACTAGGTCTATTACAAAGTTACAAATCATATTTGGATGATGAAATTGATGAGGGATTTTGGTTGAGGTACAAGTTGGGTACATGCTTGAGATAAGTAGTTGATGAGTTGGCACATACATGAGATGTATAGTTGATGATGTCAGTACATATTGATGAGTCATAGTTGATTAGTACTTAACACATGATTGGTACATACTTTATGCATGGTTGATACACTTGTTTATGGTACAGGTTGATTACATATGTTTGGTACAGGTTGGTGCATGGTCGTTGCACTTGTTTATGGTACAGGTTGATTATAGGTTGAGGTACAGGTTGATGCATGGTTGATGCATGGGTCAAGTTTATTGGTAAATGTTTACAGTAGTATATCTCACAGTGATAGTGTGACAGTGGTTCCATCATTCTACTCTTACTTCGGGGCAGTTGGATGGGGCAAGGACAGGTGGTTGTCGCCACCTTCTGGTTGTAGCCGAATAACTTAGGGGGTTGTAGCCTCCTTCTGGTTGTAGCCAAAGAATTGGGAAGTTGGAGCTTCCCTCATGTTGTAGCCTGAGAAACTAGGGGGTTGGAGCCTCCTTCCAGTTGCAGCTGGAAAATAAAGGAAGCTGGTGCTTCCAATGAATGTAATTCTTCAATACATATAAGAAAAAGCATTCTGTGGTTTTCTCCCGATTTGGGTTTCCACATAAAACACCGGTGTACTGTGTATGTATGTGATTGTTCATTTCTTATTGCTCATTATTGGATAATAATTCTACATTGATATAACACTTGGATTATTTGGAGAAAAAGGATTATAATTATGCTATTACTGATTCACCCCCCCTCTTAGTAATCCAACAATTGGTATTAGAGCAGGTTCCTTCAGAAATCAGTTTAACCACTGAAAGGTAGATCATGGAGAGCAATAACTTGTACAGAAATGGAATACCACAGTTTGATGGATAGAAGTATGTTTTTTTGGATAATAAGGATGAATACATATATACAAGCATAGGGATTTCAAGTTTGGAAATCAATTGTAGATGGATACACAGCACCAGCAGTTCCACCAACAAATGACAAAGCAGTGAAACTTGGTGAGAATAATTCCAAAGCCAAAAATGCACTTTTGAATGGTCTTAGAGATACAGTATTCACCAAAGTTGCACATTGTAAATCCGCTAAAGATATTTGGGACAAGCTTTGAAATATTTATGAAGGAGATACAAACGTCAAAGCAGCAAATCTTCAAACTTACAGAGGTCAATTCGAACAACTAAAAATGAAGGAAGATGAAAATGTTGTAGACTACTTCTTACGAGTCGATGAAACAGTGAATGAAATCATAGGATTGGGGGAAGAAATAAAAGAATTTTCAATTGATCAAAAGGTACTAAGATCTCTTCCTATGAGATTCAACCCTAAGATATCAGCACTAGAAGAAAGATCGGATCTAAACTCAATAAGCATGGACGAATTGCATGGAATCTTCACAGCATATGAAATGAGAACTGAACAGAAAAATCCAGATGTTAAAGAAGCAACCTTCAAAGCATCCAAAAGATCAAAGAAAAAGAAACAACAACAACAAGAATATAGCAACAGCAGTGACATCTCGAAAGATGATGAAGAAGTGGCCAACTTCTTTAAAATACTGAAAAAGGGAACCAACAGTAGGTATAGAGGTAAGATTCCTTTAATTTGTTTTAATTGTGATGGTATTGTTCATTTTGCTAACAAATGTCCTCATAAGAAAATGAGAAATGATGAAGGTTACTCAAAAGGAAAACACACATATAAAGGCAAAAGAACTACAAAGAAGGTTTCCGAGAAAATCTTATGCACCAAAGAAGACAACTCATCATCAGATGAAGATGAAGTCAGTGATAGTGAGATAGGAAGAGTTATATTCATGGCAGTAAAAGACTCTGACAAAGAAAACTTTGAAGAAGAATATGAAGAAGTCGAAGAAGGATATGAAGAAGTTGAAGAAGAATTTAAAGAGGCATAAGTTGACTATCGAGAATAATTAATGGGTGCCATAGAATTTATCAGAAGAGAAAAGAAGACAAACAAGAAACTACAAGCAGAACTAGACAAGAAAAAGGACACTCGAGAACTATAACAAATGATCACAAAATTGAAGGTTCAAATAGAAGAAGATAAAAGAATTGAAGAAGCACTCAAATAATAGCTAGAAGAAAAGGACAAGATCATTGGAAACTTGGAAGCAGAGATTGTCACGCTAAGAAAGGATATTCAAAATAAAAATATGCAGGATAGCTCAAAAGCTCTGGATGACATTATCAGAAGTCAAAAATATCATCTTGACAAGTCTGGACTTGGATACAATCAAACAGAAAAGGGATCAAACTCCAAAACAATAGATCAAGAAACAAATCCAAAAAGATATGCAAAAACAATCAAAGGTGATAGGAAGATATACAGAGAAGGTTCATGGAAATTGGTTGGTACAGCTGCAAGAACTTCAAACAACATATATGTGCTAAGTGAAATTGGAAATGAAAATTGTTGTCTAGGAAAGGAAGATGAAAGTTGTCAATGGCACAGAAGAATGGGTCACATGTATTTTGATGACCTTGTCAAAGTCAGCAAAAGAGAAGCAATCAAAGAAATGCCCCAGATCACAAAACCAACCAACACTTTATGCAAGCATTGTCAACAAGGAAAGCAAACAAAAACCAAGTTCAAATCAAAGAAATATTCAACAACAAGACCACTAGAAATTGTGCATATTGATCTAGTTGGACCAACTACAATAAAGGGATTAAAAGGTGAGAGATACTTTATGTTATTAGTTGATGATTATACAAGAATGATTGCAGTTTTCTTTCTCAAGAACAAATCAGAAGATTTTGAAAACTTCAAGATCTACAAGGAAATGGTTGAAAATGAGATGAATTCAAGAATCAAATGCTTGAGATCTGATAATGGAGGAGAGTTCACTTCAAAGGAATTTATTGACTACTGTAGCAGTCATGGATTAAAAAGGCAATTCTTCTTTGATAGGACACCTCAACAGAATGGAGTTGTTGAAAGAAAGAATAGGACAATACGGGAAATGGCTCGAACATTGCTAATGGATTCCAAATTGACAAATATATTTTGGACACAAGTAGTGCATACGGCATTTCACATTCAAAATAGATTAATTCTCAAAAACAACATTGATAAAACTCCCTACGAGCTATGGAAAGGAAGACCAGCAAATGTGAATCACTTCAGAGTTTTTGGAAGAAAATGCTACATCAAAAGAGAAGATGGCAGAATGGGAAAGTTTGACTCTTGTGTGGACAAAGAAGTACTTGTTGGTTACTCAAGTACAAGGAAATCATATGAGTGTTACAATCTAAGATTGAACAAAGTTGTGGAAAGCATCAACGTAACAATTGATGAAACAAGCAGACCAGAATCAAAGGAAGAAGAAAAAAAATCAATGGAACAACTTTTCAAAGAAGAAGCAAAAGATGAAGTAGAAGAGGAAGATGAAGAGAATCTGTGGTGCAGACCCCCGACCCTCAAGCCAAGATCTGTGCACAATATTCTCTAAACCACGAAATGAATTAAGCAAAACCCTTGATTAAGACCGCGAAGGATTTTCGGGTCTCGTTAGTTTGGTGCTTTCAACACAATGCCACTGCTCTTTGCAACAACCGATATGTGAAGCTCTGTATGGGCGTAAGGGATAAGCCCCCTCTCTTCAGCCCCTTGGAAAAGTGACTACGACCAAGGCCTTAGCGCAAGCTCCTTTCGTGAATCGCGATCTCGCGATTTGGAGAGTCGAAGACTCTTGACTCCTCTTGCTCCAAACCTTCGATACCCAAGACGTGATACAAGTATGGCTCCTCCTCGTTAGCACCTTTACAAGTGACCGTCGGCTAGAGCTCAACTATAGCACCTCTCACAACTCACGAATTCATGATTTGGAGTGTTGAACGCTCGTGCTCCTCCCTTGTGAATCCCCAAAATGCGATAATTCAACAGGGTGTTGACTCCTCCCTAGTGACACGTGTATGCCACCTATCACCCACTTCGACATTTTTCTATGTGTTGTATGTTTGCACCACCTGTCAACCACATGGTCTCTGCTTATGGGATGTGCCACCTATCTGCATGAGATCTCAGCACTCGGCACTTCATGACTTTCGCGATCCAAATGCAATGTTTCCCAACCTTCGAACCCCCAAAATGTGATACCACGCGGGGTTTAGTCCAACGATTCTCCCGTGGCCAAGATCCAACGGCTTGGATCTTTTTCCCTGCACTTCGCGACTCAGGACTTGGAGCGACCAAGAATTTGACCTATCCTCCAAATTCATGAACCCCGAATTCATGAAATGATCCAACGGTGTGGGGTAAGCCATGATCAACGGCTCACGTTGGCCCTCGACTCCTGGGTGATGGGTTTCTCCGGCCTCTAACCATCTTGCAACTCCTGTCAATCCTACGGTCCTCATGATCTCGCTATTTCTCCACGGATAATTTAGATCATCCGTCTCTGTCTTGACAACCTTCGATTATGAACTTTGGCAAAGGCACTTAGACCTGCTCCTTTCTTGATTTTGATCCAATTCGACCTTTGCTTTCCATCTGCGACCTTCAAATGAAATTGATTGTTCAGGTCTTCGACCTTTCCTTGGCGAATTTTGGGCTTCAGGCCTTCTCTGTGCACAAATCTTGCACACTTAGAGATAACTCATGGTTATCCTTCGAGGGAAGCTCTATGCACTCCTTGCAATAGAGAATTCTTCAAATCCTCTGTAAGTTTGAAAAAATGTGTTCCCTTCTCCCATCCTTCACACACTTTGCACGGCTCTATGCTCTGCTAGCACTCTTGCCTATAAAGACACAATTTGAATCTCTTCTGAGTATTCTAAGATGAATTTCATAACCTGGTCAATGCACTCCTTGTGGACCCTCCATTGCAATCTTTGCAGGAGTTCTCAAAAAGAGAAACAACTGAAATTCATTCTCCCCTTATCTATAATTCAATCATTCAACATAGAATTCTAGAGCCTGCACACACACATAGCATTTAAACAAAATGCATATAGAGAACATAAATAGCCTGTAACATACAATTCAATGGGTGGTTCCAACAACCATAAAAACACAGATTGGAATCAAAGATTTCTTCTATTAATTCCAGTGCTCCTATACATGGCAAATAACAGCTAAATGCATAAAAATCCTATGTGCTCTTCTATTCTCCTCTGCATCTTTACAACTTACGAATTCTGAATTATGTTACAAAGATACAAGGGTTGAGGGTGTTTATCATCCATTTTCCCTCCTAAGCTCCTAAAACTGTCTAGTCTATCATTTAAATCTACCTACTTGCATTAAACAAACTTAAATGCCTATTACATTTGCGGATAGGAACATACGCCCCAAAATCAATTTGGATCTTCAAGATATAAATGAAAATGCACTTTCCTCCTGTCCATTACATTAATGTTTCAGATTTTAAATTTCAAAATGTTTTCACAAAAACGTGTTCAAATTACATTTGTGCGTCCAGTTGTCTCCTTGCCTTTAGGCACGCACTTGGGATTTATACGATGCTCCTGCATCATACTCTCTCGCTTGAAAATTTTCATGAACTCTCGTTCATGAGCTCTTGCACGGTCTGTCCACGCCTTTGAATTTCTTCTTCATTCTCCCAACTGGCATCTTCAAATGGATGTCCTTTCCACTTGACCAAGTATTCAAAATACTCTTTTCACCTGGTCTTTATGCTAATCCTCTTGTCAATTATTCTTTCCATCTGTAGCTTTTCAACTACAGGAATTTGTTGTGTCCATTGAATCTTTTCTTGTTCATCTTCTGCTCCTGCTTCTTCAGCTCTGTAAGGGTACAAATCCGCGACATTGAATATTGGTGAGATTCCGACCCCATCAGATAATTCAATATCATATGCGTTTTCCCCAAATTTCCTTATGACCTTGCACGGTCCAATCCTTTTCATCTTAAGCTTGTTATACATTCCCCTTGGGAACCTTTCCTTCCTCAAATGTGCAAGAATCAAATCACCAACTTCAAATTGAATTTCTCGCCTGTGTTGATCTACTCTATGCTTGTACTCTTGACTTGAACTCTGCAACCGCTCCTTAATTCTATTGTGAAGCTCCTCCATTCCTTCTTCAAAGTCCTCTGCACTAGCACTCATGAATTCATCTTGTTCTGAATCTTTCAATTCATAAACTCCCCTTGGTTGCATTCTATATACAATCTGGAATGGATTATTCCTTGTGATTCTATTAAATGAATCGTTGTAAGAAAATTCACCTATGGAAGAATATGATCCCATTGACTGTGGTGTTCAGTCACTAGGCTTCTTATAAAATCCCCCAAGCTCTTGTTCACGACCTCTGTCTGTCCATCCGTCTGAGGATGATACGTTGAACTGAAAGACAAGTTTGTCCTAAGCTTCTTCCATAAGGTCCTTCAAAAGTGTCCAACAAACTTGGTGTCTCGATCAGAAATAATACTCCTTGGCAAGCTGTGAAGTTTGGTGACTTCCTTGAAAACCAGATTCGCAATGTGCGTTGCGTTACTGGTTTTTTGACATGGTATAAAATGTGCAATCTTTGAAAATCTGTCTACCACTACAAATATTGAATCATATCCCCTTTGTGTCCTTGGAAGTCCCAATATGAAATCCATGCTCACTGCATCCCACGACCTTTCTAGTATGGGCAAGGGCTGGTATAACCCTACGTTCTGCCTTTTCCCTTTCGTGTGCTGGAAAATCTTGCACCTGTCCAAAAATTTCTTCACATCTGTCCTCATCCCTAGCTAATAATATGAGCCATTCAGCTTTGAGAACATTTTGTCATGACCAAAGTGTCCGGCCAATCCTCCGTTGTGATTTTCCTTCAGCAAATTCTCCCTCATGGAGCATTTCGGTATACATAGTTGGTTACCTCTGAACAATAATCCATCTTGGATCATATACTTGGTCCATTGACTTTTGTCCCTAAGAATTGGATTCTCAGACCTCTCATATGCTTCTCTGAAATCTAGATCATCCCTGTACATTTCTTTTAGGTTATCAAAACCCAAAGTCTTGACTCTGAATTCCTGCAATAGCAAATATTTCCTGCTCAAAGAGTCAGCCACTTTGTTAGCAGTTCCAAAAATATGTTTAATCACAAAAGTAAAATTTTGCATATATTCAACCCATTTAGCATGTTTTTGGTTCAACTTCTCCTGTCGAGTTATGAATTGCAAAGCGTGATTATCGTTGTACAAAACAAACTCTTTGGGAACCAAATAGTGCCTCCATTTCTTCAGTGCTTGTATGACTGCGTAGAATTCTTTGTCATACATGGAGTACTTGATCTTTGCTTCATTCAGTTTTTCACTGAAATATGCGATCGGCCTGTTATCCTAGCTCAAGACCATTCCAATTGAAATCCCACTCATGTCACACCTAACCTAGAATGTTTTGTTGAAATCTAGTAACACCAGATTGGTTGCTCAGTGATATTATTCTTCAGCAGGTTGAAATGCTTTTCTGCTTCCTCTGTGCAGTGAAAAGATTTATGTCGCTTCTTCACCGTATCCATCATTGGTGCACTAATTCCGCTGAAGTTTCGGATGAATTTCCTGTAGAAGCTAGCCAATCCATGGAAGCTTCGAACTTCGAAAATAGTCTTCGGCAATGGCCAATATCTAATCGCCTTTATCTTCTCAGGATCCATTTTCAATTCATTTGCAGAGATAACAAAACCCAAATAAATGAGTTTTGTCCCCATGAATGACGATTTCTTCATATTGATCAACAATTTCTCTTGCTGCAATCTCCTCATCACGGCAGCTAAATGTTTTAAGTGCTCCACTTCAGTTTTACTGAAAATTAGTATATCATCCAGATATACAACCATGAATTTTCCAATGAAATCCTTCAGAACTTCATTCATCAACCTCATAAAGGTGCTCGGCACATTCATCAAGCCAAATGGAATGACAAGCCATTCGTACAAACCTTCATTTGTTTTGAATGTCGTTTTCCATTCATCACCTTCCCTCGTCCTGATTTGGTGATAGCCACTTTTCAAATCAATCTTCGAAAAATATTTGGCTCCACTCAAGCAATCAATCAAGTCGTCCATCCTTGGCAATGGAAACCTGTATCTAATGGTAATTTTATTAATTTCCCTTGAGTCTGTACACATCCTCCAGCCTCCATCTTTCTTTGGGTTGAGCACTTTCGGAACAGCACATGGACTCAAGCTCTCCTGAATTAATCCTTTGTCCATTAAGTCCTAGACCTGTCTCTTAACTTCCTCATTCTCTTGCAGCGTCAACCTATACGTTGATTTGTTCAACAAGCTAGCTTCAGGTATAAGATCAATAGGATGGCTTATACTCCTGATAGGTGGCAATGAACAGGGTAGTTCGTCCACTACTATGTCAACGAACTCTTCCAGCAAACCCTGGATTTCTTCTGACAAATCATCTATTCTAGTGTTGTTCAAAACAATTATGGGTTTCCTAACCACAATGAATTGCATGTCTTCTTTCTTCTTAAATTCCTTAAGAAGTTCCTTCCCACTCATGAGAAGTATTGTATTGTTCATCTCTGGTTCCACTTCTTTATCCTTAATCGGCAGCAACATGTGTGTCCTACCATTTTTTTCCAAAGTGTATGTGTTCTTCCTCCCATCATGCACCACATTTCTGTCATATTGCCATTGTCTACCCAGCAATAGATGACAGACATCCATTGAAATGACATCACACAAAATATCATCTTTATATACTCCTATTTTGAATTCAACTAAACATTGTTTAGTGACATTTACCTAATGTCCTTTTTGTAGCCACGAAACTTTGTATGGGCTGGGATAAGAAACAGTCTCCAATTCCAGCTTCTCCACCATTTATGTGGATACTAGATTATCTTTGCTTCCACTGTCCACTATTAACTTGCATACCCTATCCTTGGTCTTGCAAGCAGTTCTAAATAGATTGTTTCTTTGGGTTGGATTCTCTGCCTCTTTCTCTAGCTTCAAGAGAATCTTCCGCATCATCAAAGATCTTTCGCCCTCTGCGTCTTCTACCTCAACATTCTTCCCTTGAGCTTCGGCAATGTGATTTTCACCACCCTCTTTCTTCCTATCTGGACATTCATAGGATTTATGTCTGATTTTTCCATAGACAAGGCATTTCACTTTGCCTCCTCTACCTCTTGCTCTTCCTCTTCCTTTGGCTCGAGGAAAAGTGTTTCGGTCAACATAGTGTCTCCCCTGCGAGCTTCCTCCTCTCTCAGATTGAGTTTGAGGTTTCTTTCCCTCATCTTTGGACTTCTACGTTCTCTCTTGGGCAATTTCCTTGCCTCTGCTTTGACTTCTGCCTCGGCCTCTTTGACCTTTCTTTAGGCTCAGCTTCCCTTCAGCTTTCAAAGCCATATGATAAGCATCTTCTATGGTTCGGATGCTCATCATGCTCATCTCATCCTAAATGTCATATCGCAAACCATTCATATATCTGGAAACTTTATCAGCATCACTCTCCCGATGACATGCTCTGATGTTTATCCTGTAGAACTCTTTGGTGTATTCTTTCACCGTCATCAGCTTCTACCTCAAACTCTGCATCCTCTGAAATAGATTTATTTGATAGTCCCTGGGTATAAATTTGGCCTTCATCTTTGCAACCATTATGTCACAGCTCTTGATTTTTTGCTTGCCCTTGCAACGTCTATCAGCCTGCAGTTCATCCCACCACAGCATTGCAAGCCCTTTAATTCCAGTAACAACATGTTTAATTTTTTTGTCTTCTTCGACATCCTCATACTCGAAGTATTTGTCTAGAGCTCTAAACCAATCTAGTAGTTCCTCAATGTCTAAGTTGCCTTCATACATTGGAATGTCCATTTTTTCCCTAGCACCTATCCTTGCAACAGATCTGAATAAGCTTTCTTTTGTAGCATCTTCGACTCCAATTTCTTCTCCTTCATTTCCAGCTTCATTTTCACTTTCATCTTCGTTGATATCTCCAGCGTCGACTGTTCACCTTTGTGTTGTCTCCATGGCATCAATCCTGGCACGTAATTCACGCATCTCTCACTCCACTGTTGGATTAGGCATGGGCCTTTCTCTTATTTTCGACAGCATGGCTATAAAATTCCTCTTTTCTCTCTGCTACAAAAAGGAAAGAATTTGTTATGTTCTCTGATACCACAACTGGTGCAGACCCCCAACCCTCGGGCCGAGATTCATGTAGGATCTTCTCTAAATCACGACAAGAATTAAGCAAAACCCTTGATTAAGACTGCGAAGGATTTTTGGGTCTTGCGAGTTCAATTCTTTCAACACAATGCCACCGCTCTCTGCAACAGTCGAGATGTGAAGCTCCATATGGGCGTAAGGGATAAGCCCCCTCTCTTCAGCCCCTTGGAAAAGTGACCACGACCAAGGCCTTAGCGCAAGATCCTTTCGTGACTCGCGATCTCGCAAGTTGGAGAGTCAAAGACTCTCAAATCCTCTTGCTCCAAACCTCCGATACCCGAGATGCGATATGGGAATGGCTCCTCCTCGTTAGTGCCTTTACAAGTGACAGTCAGCTAGAGCTCAACTCTAGCACCTCTCGCAACTCGCGACTTCATGAGTTGGAGTGTTGAACGCTCATGCTCCTCCCTTGTGAATCCCTGAAACGCGATAAGTCAACAAGGTGTTGACTCCTCCCTAGTGACGCATATACGCCACCTGTCACCCACTTCGACCTTTTTTTGTGCGTTGTATGTTTGCGCCACCTGTCAACCACATGGTCTCCGCTTACAAGATGTGCCACATGTCCGCACGAGCCCTCGGCGCTTAGCACTTCACGAATTTTTTGATCCAAATGCAATGTTTCCCAACCTTCGAACCCCCGAAACGTGATACCATGATGGGTTCGGTCCAACGGTTCTCTCATGGCCAAGATCCAACAATTTGGATATTTTTCCCTGTACTTCATGACTCAAAACTTGGAGTGACCAAGAATTTGACCTATTCTCCAAAATCATGAACCCTAAATTCACGAAATGATCCAACGGAGTGGGATAAGCCACAATCAACAACTCATGTTGACCCTCGACTCCTAGGTGATGGGTTTCTCTAGCCTCTAACCATCTTGCAACTTCTTTCAATCCTATGGTCCTCGCAATCTCGTGAGTTCTCCATGGATAATTTAGACCGTCTGTCTCTGTCTTCACAACCTTCGATTCTGAACTTTGGCAAAGGAACTTGGACCTGCTCCTTTCTTGATTTCAATCCAATTCGACCTTTGCTCGCCCTCTGCGACCTTCAAACGAAATCGATTTTCTGGGTCTTCGACCTTTCCTTGGTGAATTCTGGGCTTCAAGCCTTCTCTGTGCACAAATCTTGCACACTTAGAGATAAATCACGATTATCCTTCGAGGGAAGCTTTGTGCACTCCTTGCAACACATAATTCTTCAACTCCTCTGTAAGTTTGAAGAAATTTGTTCCCTTCTCCCAGCCTGTGTACACTTTGCACGGCTCTGTGATCTACTAGCACTCCTTCCTGTAAAGACACAATTTGAATCTCTTCTGAGTGTTCTGAGATGAATTTCAGAACCTGGTCGACGCACTCCTTGCGGACCCTCCACTGCACTCTTTGCAGACCCTCCACTACACTCTTTGCAGGAGTTCTCAAAAAGAGAAACAACTGAAATTCATTCTCCCCTCATCCAAAATTCAATCATTCAACATAGAATTCTAGAGCCTGCACACACACATAGAATTTAAACAAAATGCATACAGAGAACATAAATAGCCTGTAACATACCATTCAACAGGTGGTTCCAACAACTATAAAAACAAAGATTGGAATCAAAGCTTTCTTATATTAATTCCAGTGCTCCTGTACATGGAAAATAACAACTAAATGCATAAAAATCCTTTGTTCTCTTCTATTCTCCTCTACAGCTCTACAGCTTACAAATTTTGAATTATATTACAAAGATACAAGGGTTGAGGGTGTCTATCATTCGTTTTCCCTCCTAAGCTCCTAAAATTGTCTAGTCTATCATTTAAATCTACCTACTTGCATTAAACAAACTTAAATTCCTATTACATCCGCGGATAGGAACATACGCCCCAAAATTAGTTTGGATCTTCAAGATATAAATGCAACTGCACTTTCCTCCTGTCCATTACATTAATGTTTCAAATTTTAAATTTCAAAACGTTTTCACAAAAACGTGTTCAAATTACATTTGTGCATCCAGCTGTCTCCTTGGCTTTAGGCACGCACTTGGGATTTATACGATGCTCCTGCATCATACTCCCTCACTTGAAAATTTTCATGAACTCTCGTTCATGATCTCTTGCACGGTCTGTCCATGCCTTTGAATTTCTGCTTCATTCTCCCAACTGGCATCTTCAACTGGATGTCCTTTCCACTTGACCAAGTATTCAAAATACTCTTTTTGCCTAGTCTTTATGCTAATCCTCTTGTCAATTATGCTTTCCATCTGTGGATTTTCAGCTACAGGCATTTGTTTTGTCCATTGAATATTTTCGTGTTCATCTTCTACTCCTACTTCTTCAGCTCTGTAAGGGTAAAAATATATGACATTTAATATCGATGAGATTCCGACCCCATTGGGTAATTCAATATCATATGCATTTTTCCCAAATTTCCTTATGACCTTGCATGGTCCAATCTTTTTCATCTTAAGCTTGTTATACATTCCCCTTGGGAACCTTTTCTTCCTCAAATGCGCAAGAATCAAATTGCCAACTTCAAATTGAAGTTCTTTCCTATGTTGATCTTCTCTACGCTTGTACTCTTGACTTGAACTCTGCAACCGCTCCTTAATTATGTTGTGAAGCTCCTCAATTTCTTCTGCAAATTCCTCTACACTAGCACTCATCAATTCAGCTTGTTCTGAATCTTTCAATTCAAAAACTCCCCTTGGATGCATTCCATATACAATATGGAATGGATTCTACCATGTGCTTATGTTAAATGAATCGTTGTAAGCAAATTCTTCCTGTGGCAGAATATGATCCCATTGACTGTGGTGTTCAGTCACTGGGCTTCTTAGCAAATCCCCCAAGCTCATGTTCATGACCTCTGTCTGTCCATCCATCTGAGGATGATGCGTTGAACTGAAAGACAAGTTTGTCCCTAGATTCTTCCATAAGGTCCTCCAGAAGTGTCCAACAAACTTGGTGTCTTGTTCAGAAATAATACTCCTTGGCAAGTTGTGAAGTATGGCGACTTTCTTGAAAAATAGATTCGTAATGTGAGTTGCGTCGCTGGTTTTCTGACATGGTATAAAATGTGCCATCTTTGAAAATATGTCTACCACTACAAATATTGAATCATATCCCCTTTGTGTCCTTGGTAGTCCCAATATGAAATCCATTCTCACTGTGTTCCATGGCCTTTCTGGTATGGGCAAGAGCTGGTATAACCCTGCGTTCTACCTTTTCCCTTTCGTGTGCTGGAAAATCCTGCACCTGTCCACAAATTTCTTCACATTTGTCCTCATCCCTGGCCAATAATATGAGCCATTCATCTTTGAGAACGTTTTGTCATGACCGAAGTGTCCGGCCAATCCTCCCCTGTGCTTTTCCTTCAGTAAATTCTCCCTCATGGAGCATTTCGGTATACATAGTTGGTTACCTCTGAACAATAATCCATCCTCGATCATATACTCAGTCCATTGACTTTTTTCCCTGAGAATTGGATTCTCAAATGCCTCATATGCTTCTCTGAAATCTGGATCATCCCTGTACATTTCTTTGAGGTTATCAAAACCCGAAGTCTTGACTCTGAATTCCTGCAATAGCAAATATTTCCTGCTCAAAGCGTCAGCCACTTTGTTAGCAATTTTAGAAATATGTTTAATCACAAAAGTAAAATTCTGCATATATTAAACCCATTTAGCATGTTTTTAGTTCAACTTCTCCTGTCGAGTTACGAATTGCGAAGCGTGATTATCGTTGCACAAAACAAACTCTTTGGGAACCAAATAGTGCATCCATTTCTTCAGCGCTTGTATGACTGCGTAGAATTATTTGTCATACATGGAGTACTTGATCTTTGCTTCATTCAATGTTTCAATGAAATACGTGATCGGCTTGTTATCCTGGCTCAAGACCGCTCCAATTGCAAACCCACTCGCGTCACACCTGGCCTGGAATGTTTTGCTGAAATCTGGTAACACCAGAATTAGTTGCTCGGTGATCTTCTTCTTTAGTAGGTTGAAACGCTTTTCTGCTTCCTCTGTCCAGTGAAAATATTTATGTCGCTTCTTCACTGTATCCATCATTGGTGCACTGATTCCGCTGAAGTTTAGAATGAATTTTCTGTAGAAGCTAGCCAATCCATGGAAGCTTCGAACTTCGAAAATAGTCTTTGGCGATGTCCAATATCTAATCGCCTTTATCTTCTCAGGATCCATTTTCAATTCATTTGCAGAGATAACAAAACCCAAATAAATGAGTTTTTTCCTCATGAATGACGATTTCTTCATATTGATCAGCAATTTCTCTTGCTGCAATATCCTCATCATGACAGCTAAATGTTTTAAGTGCTCTGCTTCAGTTTTACTGAAAATTAGTATATCATCCAGATATACAATCACAAATTTTCCAATGAAATCCTTCAGGACTTCATTCATCAACCTCGTAAAGGTGCTCAATGCATTCATCAAGCCAAATGGAATGTGTTAAGCCCTAATATTGGTTCATTACCCCTTAATTGGGGCATATTACATTAGTAATGTTATTTTATTTATGTCGGATTTATTCCATTAGTTGTAATTATACCTCCTAGTCTCCTATATATACTAAGGAGACATTTTCATTTTGAATCATCTTGTACTTGAACATTTAAGTGGGGTAAAAGGAGGTTGCCCCCTCGAAGAGGATTATTATCTGAAATTATCTCTTTTTCAAGGCGTTGAGTACTTTTTTTGAGGTTTTTCTATGCTATATTGATATTTGGTTCCTAACATATGGTATCAGAGCTCAAGGTCTTGGGGTTTTGCTGCTACATCTGAGACACCTTGGAATTTTCACTATAACTTTTTTTCTACAAAGTTTCAGAAGGAACAGCTAGGAGGATATTTAGTAGACAGATCAAGGTACGTTGGGTTAAAATTTCATCTCCTAAGGCCTTATACTTTCGGAGATACATCCTATACAAGATAGGGTTATGGAATCATCCTGAACTGAGTCATTGCAGAATTTTCGTTATAAATAATTTTTTGTAACGTTTCAGACCCTGAAATCCAAAGGATATTCACAGAAATTAGTAAGGTATCTTTGGTAAAAATTTCAGCTTCTGTGTCATCTTAAATTTGTAGATACACCCTATGGAAGATAGGGTATCTGACTAGTCTCAAGAAGGTGTTCCAGGTAAAACAATCATAACTTCTTCCTAGAGTATCCAAATTGAGTGGGTCTAGTTTCATTGGATCGTGGATAGTCTATAGTATTTCTGGTATGAGTTTTAGAATTTTATATCAATTATTTTGTGTGGGGCACTCTATACAAGTGAGAACTCCTGGAAAAGCCAAAAATCGGCAAGTTGTGGGGAAGTTACCATAAATTCCACTTGGCATATCCAATTTTGATCAAACCTGTGGTATTACAGAGAAGAAATATTAGAGAACTACATAAAAGAAAGTTCCATATGTAGAAGGGATGAAACTTGGGAGATACAATAGAAGAAAGATTGTCTAGCAGAACCACCTCAAAATCAAGGTTCAAAAGTGATACTTGGCCAACATGCCACCCAAAAAGGGAACTTCTACACTAAATAAGCCTCCAGACAATCCTACTTGGACTC